>JABFQA010002741.1:0-10757 GCA_022817065.1 Probaryconus sp. ZL-2020
CACGAAAAAAAAAAAAAAAAAAAAAAGAAAAAAAAAAAAAAAAAAACAGAAAAACAAAAAGGTCGAATTGAAGACGTGTCTATAAGGGCGAACGAAGTGTCACCTAATAAAGAGGTGAAGAAAAAAAGGAAAGGAAAAAAAAAAAAGAAAGAAAGAAAGAAAGAAAGAAAGAAACGACGGAATCTTAAAACTCATCTCTTTCTCGATGTTTTCACGCACGCCAGATTGTCACGCGGTGGTCGTTGTGTGCGAGAACGCAAATGTCCATAAAATTGCGCGCGTGTGTAATACCGGCGTTGATGTGGACGTAAGTGCGCGTGTGTTCGATCGCACACAATCAACGGGCGTTCACTTATTCATTGGTAAAGAGGTGAGCTGACACACCAGTAAAAGCAGTCGAGCCACGCAACGCCAGTCAAGTCAACTCGACGACTCAAGTGGTAGGGAACATTCCTTCGGCACGGGCACTATTTCATCGTTTCGTATGACGCGATATTATAAGACCCCCGCCTGTGAGCGGCTACTACACGGTGGTCCAAAAACAACCGGACGACTCGCGGATACCTTATCCACGTACGCTAGTATGTTAATGCAATTGCACGCCGTATTACCATCCTCTGGCATTAAGTCACATATTCCCAATTTCACAGGATTATCTACAGTCTGTCGCGTGGGCTTTACGAGATTCTCTAGTCAACCGGGAGAATATCGTAAAATCGGTACAGCAAACTGGTTCGTTAATCTAACGATTCATATCCTTACTTCCATTATCCAGGAATTTTAGAAATTAATTTTCACGAAAAACAGATACGATCAAAGATTTCATCTAAATTTCAATTGTTCAAATGCGAGTGTTGAATTTTTCTCAATGACATTTTTCCACTTATTAAATACGACTTTTAAGGAAAAATTTTTCAACATGATTTTTTTCTGTTAAAAACAGTAATTTTTGGCTAAAGCATGCTCTATAGTCTGAGTATTGTTTTTAACAGTTTTTAATTTTTAATATAAAATTTCTCTGCGTGTAGTCGTGCTTCATTTTCCTCGAATGAACTATGTTTGATTATGTGAAATTACTGTAAGGATTTGGATGTCGAACGTAAACAAGCGGAGAAGGACTCCGTTCATCTCATAAAGTAAATTGGTAGAAAAATGAGGAGTGTTTGCTCACTTAAGTGTCACCTCGGTACAAAGAGCACTTTCAATCTAAAAATTGAGCAAGAACGACACAGAGGCAGAAACGTGTGCGTGCATGCGTCGCGCACATTAGACCTCAAGTTTGCAGGTAGTGTCGTGTTACGCTCGGTGACTTAATGAAATTAGGTATACGAGGGTCTCCTTCTGAAAAAGTTCTCACGATCTCGCGTACGACTCCTCTTTTTTTTTTTTTTTACCAACGAGGAAAACGAGAAACGACTGATACTATTTGCAACAAAACGAGAAAACAGGACGAACATAGAAAGAGAGAATGAAAAAAAAAAAACGTCCCAAAAGAGGGAACGATTCAATTTCCTATTAACGATGCAGTTGTTACTGAGAAGAATAGGAAACACGTTTAGTTGGAAAAGTAGAAATGAAAAGTAAAAACGCAGAATCTTATGATTGTAAATGATTACATTTTACAAAGTTTTGCGACAAAAATAATTTCGCAGGATTTTACACTTTTCAAAATCCTGCAGTGTGACGAATGAAATTGATTCACTTACACGACCGAATGCAATCTTTACCCATAATTCTGTTAGGTTACCGTTACCATTTCCTCTTAAAATCCCAACTTATCTTATCTGCTTCGAATAACCTTTTTCCCTATTCACCAAACCGAGATCAAGGCAGCTTAATCAGGAATACAAAATTGATAATGGTTTCATCCATTATCAAATCGGTTTGATCTGACAATAGTCAGCTAAAAAAAAAGATAGGCATTCTTGATTTGCATTTGACTTAGGTAAGAGGCAAATGATACGACACGCCTAAGCGAAGTTGGTTATCATCCTGGTGGGTGTATTTTCAATAAAGCGCCTCCTGCAAATAAAGCGCCTATTTACGATTACTGACAAGGTCTCCCTCGGTGATTCAGGAAGCGCTTTCTCCGTGATTTTTGCGAGTCCTTTTTGCTCTTCGATAATTCGCGTGGGTGTAAGTGCGTCAGGCGATACGAGCGCCAAGCGATAACGGCGGTCGCGCAGCGTCTTTATGCACTTCTCCGCGAATTTATAAAGTGTAATGAGTGATAAGGGCCGCGTCTCTCGTATCGATCAATAATTGTTGGTCGCGGCTCATTGCCCGGCAACTTTGTCACATTTTCATACAAATGGCGCGCGCGGTTTTATCTTCCAGGGAAGTGCGTTTGCTCTCAGTTTTAGTGACGGAGATTTTTAGAGTTTTAACGAAATTATTTATTTTACTACCGCGGACCATTTTTGTATTACGCGGGAAATCGTATTCAACGCGAAGGTCTTTTTATTGGTAGATAACGATTTTCAATAGGCCTGATGACGGAGAGAAATTTTAAACCGTTTTATTGTACGAGTTATCATTTTTTCACTTTGTAGTTTTACGTTCTTTGGGAATTGGATATTGATATATTTTATTGATCCTGGTTTAACTTAGTTTATTGATTCTGGATTCCAAATTTTACAAATGGATGTTGTAAAATTTTAGTACAATAATTTTTATATTGGAAAATTGTAAATTCGTTTCTTGTCTGTTTTTTTTTTTTCTCTTTTATAATCCTTTAAATATTTTCTGAGAGAACAAGAACTAAATCATGGAATCACTCATTGTTTATGAGGACAGTATTATCATGTTAAATTACACGTTACATGTGAAAATGATTAATACTAATAAGCTTTATTTTCATTCGCATTATAATGAAAGGAAATTACAATTTTCTTGGGTGTTGAAAAAGTAATTAATTAATGTGAATCATAATTTCAATTCACTGTGTTGAAATTTGTGTATAGGGTCAGTTCATACTGATGATTTATTTAACGTGAAATTTAATTCAATATCACAGATTGTACATTCTCTCAGGATTTCTGTGCCAAGTCTTATTAATACCAATAAATATTCAATATCAATTGTTGAAAAATATCGTTTGAAAGTTTGACATCGTGTAAAATCTTAAATAATGGAATAATTTGACTTTTCTTTTAAACGATTCAACTTTCTCTAAAATAAATTTTAGGCAAAAAAGAAACATTTTCAAATTATAAAATATACTTTGCACTAAGATGTCTTTGCTTTCTGTAGTTGAATGTAAAAAATTCTATGATAAATTTCTGAAAAAGGATAAGTCAAGAGAGAGCATTGACAAACGTGCAACGGAAATATGATTTTAATAATAAAAGTAAGTACTCAATTAAGTAAAGAAAATATGAATAGCGCAGCTGTTAATTTCAATGTTTAACTGAAATATTAAAATGAGAAATAAACAAAATATTGTTATTACATGGAAAAACAAGATATTCAGGTTAGATTTGTCAATTCTTATTAATATATGTAAACGTAAAGTTAGTCCTACAGGCGTAAATGCAACGGAGCATGCTCAATTACATTTATGGCGTGAAATAAGTCTCGATGTTTATACTGCAACTTTTTGCTGATCATCATCAGGGTATTATAAAAAACCATGCAAACATATTTGTTTCAATTTATTTTTTGCAAATATTTTACACTCTACAACGTCCTCTAAAAAAGTCATTACAATTAACATCAAAGACTTAGAAAAGAATGGTAATAATTTTAAAATACATTTCTGCCTGAAATAACGCAGATCTGAAGATTGCTCGTTATTCCAACATTCTGAAAGGAAAGAGTTCGAGTGAATCTAAAAGCGAAGATTTGCCAAAAATCTTTCCAGTGTAAAACGATACAGAACCGTGATTTTTTGGCTGCATATTTTAAAAGGTCCTGTACAAAAGCTTTGCCAAGAACCGGATAAAATACGAAACGGCGAGCGTGCTACGTTTTAACACTCCTTTAATATACTGACATTACCTTTCAACGTTCACGGCCTTATAGCGAGTGATAAGTGTCCGGTGTTGTCGAGCGTCCTGTCGCGGCTCATCTTTTCCGTTATTAGAAATTTATGCAGATAAGCGAGACGTAAACTCACTACCGATAGATAGCGCTTGGGACCGAACCGAACACACATTCTCGCAAAAAACGATCCCCAGAGAAACCGATCTGACACAGAAAACTCGTCCTCTGAAAATTTTCTTCTCCATAACATTCGCTGAAATTAACACTCACTCCGTCGCAAAAATACTGCCAAGCGATATTTCGCGGTGGCACTTTTCGCATATAAATATCTCGCGCGCATCGAGCACTTTAATTAGGCTCGTTAAAGCGCCGTGTTTATCTTGAAATACTGCTTTCATAAGACTCTTCATATTTTATGAAAACGCGGAATGTTAAGTTCGAGCGATTTATTGTAATTTAGAGATATTATAACTTTACATCGAACACATTGAATTAATCAAAGTACTCGGACTTTTCGCGTAAATTTCCACCTCGCGTTACTTTAACGCGTTTCAACGTTTACTGCCGCATGTGGGTATGACTTTATTAAAAGTTTATCCGGATTATGTCAATAAACAATCATTATGCAAACATTGTCGTGAAGATCTTGATATTTAGTTGGAATCTATTTAAATGTTCACCGTGTTATTTCGTCATTTCCTTTGGTCTTTTTTTTTTCATTCTGCAGGTTACAAGAATTTTAAACATATCCAAATAGCACAATTTATTAACATAAATTTACAACTTAACTGTCATTAACAAATAAAAAGTGTCATTGTCTGAGCGTTGCAGATCGTTATCTTATCGTTATTGTATGTAAACTCCTACAAATCTATTACGTACATTGAATAAAGTCTATTATCGAATCAACCAAATTGTTTGAACAGTCGAATTTGTTTGTATTTTTCAGTGTCATAACTTTTGTAAACTTTAATTTAACGTAATCACTTTTAATTAAAACAATCGGCAATTGCACAGATCGTCAGTTAAGTCGGAAATGTTTTTTTGTCCCTTTTTTTTTTTTTCTTTTGCAAGTCATTGTTGTCAGTGCGAGCGCTCGTGATTACAAACGTGCATGTGTACAATGCCAAAGTAATCGAGGCGCTCGCAAATCGTGCAAGTTCTTGCTCTGGCCGGCATGCAATTTGCATGTGGTGATTTATCAAACAACGCGCCATCCATGTAATACACGTTGATAGCAGTATTACACGTGCGATTTATGCTGCTTTTTTGCGTACTCGGCATATCCACTCGTACGTAATATAACAGCCGCGTAAGTGCGTAAAATATATACGCCGGATCAACTATTTTGTGCACGGCGTATGATAATAACACGCGCGCGGGATTATTCCACTGTGGTCCCTTTTTTGCATTGACTAGGATCTAGATTTATGAATCACTCGGGGCGTCGTATTTTTCAATAACTCTAAATTAAGACGAAATTAGTGATATTTCATTTCCCTTCTCCCCCGTCCCTCCTTTTAAAATTTATTCTCCAAGACATTTATTTCCTGTAAATACAGTTCATTTGAGTTACCAAGTATTACGTTAAGAAACGATTACGAACGAAATTGGGCCTATTAATGTAATTAATCCTCTAATTCAGGAAAATTGTTGGATTTAAATTGCAGAAAATTTTTCATACTTTGATGTGGTGTTAATTGTAGGTAATTTTGTTCTTTCAAAATTGAGGGTAATTTGGAGGATGTTTGAGAAAATGTTTTGCGTGGTACGAGATAAAAAATGAAGTGTAAATTGAAGTTGAAAATATAAAAAGTGTTTTGCAAAATGTGTTTTAATATTTCATGAATTAAAGTAGTGGAAATGGTTGGAGCTGTGTTACGATTAATACTAGGCCGGCATCTTTGAGGGTAAATTGTGCGACCGATACATGTATAGTGTAAAACGAGCGAATTTACAAATTATAGATGTTATTACACGAAACAGTTCAACGCGAAGTTCGTCCGTCCACTTTATGAATATTAATGCGGCATGCACGCTTGTTCGATAACATTCGAAATAATTGCGGCACACATATTATATAGTCCGTATTACGAGCGATGTATAAAATTTCATCGTCCGCATGGAAAGTCCCAGATAGACATCAACGGATCCCTATCTTTCAATTACCTTTTCCGATTGTAAATTCCCTTCTTTATTAATACTATAACAATCCGCGAATACACGCCACTTGTGCGTTTAATTATAACGATCTCATTACAATTAGCGAATCGCCGCTCTCGTTTTTGAACGAACCTTATTCCTTTTAAATTCCTGCAAAAAAGTTTTTGCGGTTTTTCTTTTTTTTTTTCTTTTTTTTTTGCAAAATTTGTTAATTAAATATTAAAGAAAAACGTCTTATGAATAATAATTAAACAATATTGCGGTTGTTTTGAATTAGACAGAGAATAATTCGTTTTCGTGATTAAACGTTTTTGAATACGTTAAGCATGCGATTCTTTCAGCGAATACGCCAAACAAGATATCAAGACGTGCACTTAAATGCATCTCGCGATGCTCGTGTGAAGTTGCATTATGAATAGAAATGGTGTTATTACCCAACTTTACCGTATTGTTTTCAATTTAAATGCAATTCATTTTGAAAATGTTTCGGTACAATGTTGCGTCTTTATGTGATGCTCAAATTACCATGAAACACGCAAATAATTATGGCGAATTTGCAAATATCCCTCTTTTGTGTTCAGGAAACATACTTTTTCATCAAACTTGATACTGTAGTAAACGCCATAATGAATATCAGAGATGAATATTAAATGAAATAGCAGGCCATTTACACATCATCCAAATTAATTTTTTTTTTTTTCAATGCATATACTTTTTTTTTATAAAATCCTAATGTTGTAAATTTGGCAAAACAAACTTTTTTTTAATGAATCAATATTTAAAAATCATTTCAATATTTCTTTGTTCAATTTTTGTAGTTTTTTTTTTTTTTTGAAAATATGTTTTGCAATTTTATAACATATCTCAATTTTTACGTTTTTGCAGACAGTAAAATTTGCATATAATTTATAAAGCTAATAAACATTTGTAATAATAAAACATGTTTTGTGTGATATAGTGAAATGTCGTGCATATGATATTGAACGCGTAAATTCCAAGTAGCTTGCTCGCTTATCCGCACTAATGTTCCTTGTACAAAATAACCAAATTAACCGCATTACACATGCATCGCGGACGCACAATGACGGTGACTTGTACGTCCCGGATAATTAGAGCACGCGCGAGCGTGTAATCATGTAAATTGATAGATGCATAAAGTCACGTAAAAGCTGCTACGTACGTAAATGTGCATGCATTCAAGGCCACGTTAAAACCGACGATCAAATTAATTTTTGTCACCTGAGTCGTGCAACTTTCAATCCTCACAACTCAAATAAAACAACTATGTAAAACTGCAATTATTTTTTTTTTTATTTCAATTTAAATGATTGAGTATTTTCAAGTACAATTATTCTTAAAGAAAAAAAAAAAACGCATGTTACTTGTAAAACGTGTTGAGTTGAAAATTACTTTTTCTAGGCAATTCGAATGATTAGAATAGCAATTAGTCTGAACGGATTTCAAAGAGTTTAAATTACAGCTTGTATAACGAAATGAGATTTTTTTTTTAATGAAATTATAACTTGCGATTTGTTTTGTAAAAGAGCATTGAGCAATTAAAGGTAAAGATCAGTTTGTGGCACTTGTAATTGGCGGAAAAATAAAAATTAACAATCACATTTTTTTCATCGACTGAATTATCGAATTATGGAAATGAAAGTGTAATAACGTTCTGCTGTTTTTGTTTTTGTTTTTTGTGATTAGAAAAAATTTGCAAAGAAAATTCGCGAATCCGAAATGATGTTACGAAGATTGCGCATGAAGTTTCCCGTTGGAATTGTTTGAGTTGATATGCAGCCGTTGCTTTGTCATAACTCATGCCGGGCCAATTTAAGGTACATTTTTCTCAGGCCAAGAGCTCGGTTAATTAATCATAATAATATCCGGGTGAAATAAAAAGTAATTGCCGGTGTTATTTAGTTTTGAAGTAGCAAATGTATTGATGTTTATATTTGCACTGGGCGAAGTAAGTCATCCAATTGGAGACGCATGACAGGTTTATCAGATGTTGGCCGAGCATTTAGATACGAAAGCGAAGCGTTTCGTGCTCGCCAAGACTGGTCAGCGCTGACGTAGAAAGTGACGGAGACCGTCCTGCGATTAGCCGGAGTGAGACCGAGCTCGACACCTGCACCATTTCAGTTTCAACAGTCGCGACCCGAACGCAGCCGCCTCAATATTTCATATTAGCGATAATGAGAAAGTCTCCGTGCGACTACCCCTTTCGTGCGCCGCTGAACTTTACGTGCCGCCGCCTTACGTGTCCTATCTTTTATTCGCTTATAAATCGATATCTACACGTCGATCGAACGCAATTATTATGTACATGCTCCTTTTCACTGACTCGATGACAGCCACCGAACAACTTTCAAATGTGATAATATTAATTATCACATTACATGAGCTTCAATCGAATTCCCCACAAATTATTCTTGTTATATTGTAAGTGTTATTCTTGTCTATGTGCGCGTGCGTGTGCGTGTGTGCCTGTATTTGTTACAGAAAATATTCTCGAGGATTATTTGTAGCTTTAATGATACCTTTCTGATATTAATTGCTTTTAAATCGTTATTTATGTGCGATCTAAGTCTGACATGGATGCTGACATTTTTAGATAGATTCAAAATTAAGTTGAAAGTTATTCAATGCTTTTGAATAATGTAAGTGATTGTAATAATTTCTAATGGACGGTGAATTTAATGGTGTCTTAATCAGTTCTATTTGTAATTAATTTTAACTGGAACTGGTTTGGTAATGTTTGCAATCGACTGAAGAAATGATCTGGGGAATCTAATCGTATTACAGAAATCTATTATCTAAACTCATCTGTTTAATATTATCGTCAAGTTTCATACGTTGATTTTCACGTTTGAACGAACTGAATTTTCTATATTTATGATCGTTCGAGCAGATTATTTATTTGATATTTTTTTTTTTAATCATCTCCAGCAATTTAATTTGAATAATGAATAAAATATTTGCTATTTTTCAATACCGACGTTCTAATTTGAATCCAAGTTTCTGAAGTATCTATTTTTTCTCATTTTATACAGATAATCTTCATATATTATATTATTTTAGATTGACCATTAACAATTACAAACACTATTTTAAAATAGACAAAAATTCCAGAGGATATTTGAAACACCTCCTTTAGAAATAATTAGTTTAAAAATTATTTTAAGAATATATTTAAAGGATTCTAAATACATTTTAAATTCATTCAAAATTCATCATATTCAATTAAATTCCTTGCTGTCCCAGATCTATTATTGTTAAACATATATTTCTATGATGATTATAAAAAAACATTTGATCCCTTACACTTTTATAATGAATCTCAATTTATTTATTCCAATTTCTAAAATTACATTTGTCTATTTTTTCCCACATTCAGGCACTAATAGATTTCTACTCAATTAATCCTCTTTTAATATTTCCATACATACTTCTCCATATTTTACTGTATCCATTGGCTCTTCATTTTCTCTCAATTTGTACCCAGTCTGCTTCCAATAAATTGCATCTAATCTCTGGTTAATTAATTCCTAATTTGAGGCACTGATATAGAATATATTCAAGGCAATTTCATTCAGTATACATTTCATGTGAAAATCAACGAGAAAATATGAAATTAGTCTGGTCATATTCGACGCACTTATGGGATATTCTTCGATACCTCATATGCCATTATGATAGCATATGTAATAAAGAAAATAATTATAATCATGTAACATAATGAAGATAATACTGCACCTCGCATAAAATGTTCGTAACGAAGTAAACGGATAAGTTCGTGTAATTAAAGTAATAGTATTTTTAACTGTTGATACTTTCATATTTAATTTACAGTAAAGAAAGATAAAGCTTTAATTCCAACTAAAGTGTAATTAAGTTAACTAACCATTTTAACATTAATTGCATTATTTTAGTAAAATTTGAAACGAATTGACCACATGAGCATTATTTGAAATTGTTTTTTTTTTGTTTTTTGTTTTTTCATGACAAATAAATGTTTAAAAAAATAGTATTTCCGTTATTTTTCATCTGTCAGCATTTCCGCGTGATGTAAATAATATCATTGAAGCAAAATTAGTAGAAATAGTAAAATATAGTGCGACGTAAACATGTCATCTTAATGAAAACATGAGCAGCTATTCAGCTATTCATTCACGCTTCCGCTGAAACAGTCCATTTGGAATGCTAACAAGCTCGGTAATTCCAAGTTTTATCAAGCTGCCAATAATTTCGATAATTAAGAAAAAGAATAAAACCAGTGAAATAACAGCTCGCAAAAACAGGTGTAAACTTACATTACATAGTTGTTCAGATGCGGAAAAGATACGTGATATTAGTTTATGAAAAAAGGAATTAAAGAGTTATGTGGTAACGTTTGTTTGAATTAAAATCAAGATCGTCCAAAGATTTCTAAGAAAAGAGACTGAAGCAAAACTGATTATAAAGTTAGTTTCGAATTTAATTTGATACCACTTTTTCTTTTAACAATTTTTTCTATAGTCTTTTCAATAATTAAAAAAAAAATGATCACTTCTATTTTCGTCTTCTTCTTCATTTGTTGGAATGTTTTTTTTTTTTTTTTTTTTTTTTTT
>JABFQA010002742.1:0-10750 GCA_022817065.1 Probaryconus sp. ZL-2020
AAAAAAAAAAAAAAAAAAAAAAAAAAAACCACGTGAAATCCAATTTAGTTCTAAATCCCTGTAGAAATCTTTCATGAATTACATTTTGTCACTGACGGTATACGTTATTTATCACAACCTTGTCTATTGCACATGCAAAGATCAAACATGTCCACAGTATAACTAAGATCAATGTTGTTGTTCAACGCTAAAAATCTAAATGTTGAAAACCGTAACGTTTGTACTACATATAATTCATTGAACCGTAACAATTTTCTCTTTATTAAAATCGAAAATGGAATGACAGCAAGATGATGACTTGTGGAAAAATCATCGGAACTTGAAACTTTTTCCAGTGCGAGAAAGAACCATCTACCATCACAGTTAAAACCCCTAGTAATTCTTATGCAAATATTTAAAGCTTACGATTGCGATTAGAAAAAGAAAAACGATATGAAACGTTTGTACAATAATTGCATCGCTATTATCGTGAACAATGAGCATTTTACTCGCAATTGCTCTTGAACCAGCAGAACGACTGTGATATCTTTACGTTTTTTTATTTCTTTTTTTGATTGTTCCCCGCTTCTTCCGATTCGTAGTCGTTCATAAAAAATTGAAATGAAACATCGATATAGAAAAAGCATACGTCACTTGTTCGTCCGATACCTTCATTCTACTCGGAAAATATATAAAAAATCCTTAGAAAATAGAAGTTAATCTGTAAAATTGACCTCCTAACATTAAAAAATGTATGTACAGTGTATATTCTGTTATTCGTCGTATTCGTCAAAATCGAACTCAGCGGGCGTAAGTGCAACGTTCGTATGCACCAATGACATAAACATTTATACAACACAATACGACCTGCTACATGAGTGAGGAGCTATAAAATATTATAACAGTCATGTGGTGGATACGCACTAAGACACGTTCATTTCAAATCATCTACTAACGCCAGTTATTCACCAGCCATATAACAGTTACGTAATATACCAATTACATAACGATTATATATCTGATTCATATACATATATACATATATATATATGTATGACCTTGAGGAGGAATTTCCTAAGGTATCATATACAATTAATGAACGTCGGAAAGCGCGTCCCTTATGGTAACAAAGGTCGTACGAAGGTCAAAGACCAAATGCAACTGCGTCCGAATTGAAATTGACCGACAGAAGAAACGAACGAAATAGAAAAAGGATACGGGGAAGAAAAAAAAAATTGAAATGGAGAAAAGGTTGTACTCGGGTTTAACGTCGTTTGGGAAATTGGTAGTCGCTTCTTCGGGGGGAGGAAAACAGCCCTGGATTTTTCAATCGCAGAATCAAATTCAATCCACAATCGATATTTTTGGCTTTATAGTCTCGGTTCTTCGTTATTTATCCTCTGCCATTCGACCGTGTCGTTAGAACGCGTTTTCCGCGCACTTTGCTTTATCGCTTTGTCGACGTGGCCTCATTATAGAAAGTATCTTCGTTACCAGCGGACCAGTCAGACTGACCTGGGCAGACGAACGTCGCTTCAGATGCAATGGCTTTGCACGTCAGTTTCGTTATCCAGTTTAAGTGTTTCTTTTTTTTTTTTTTTTTTCTTTCTTTCTCATTTTTCTTTTTCTTTCTTTCGTTCTTTCTTTCTTTTTCGCTTTACATGACTTTAAATGTGATTACTATTACCGGAAGTAGGAAGAATATGTGAGAACCAACTGAGCCGTGTAGATTCCTCGCGCCAGCCGATACGCTTGACGCCACGGCGTTGCTACAAGCATCGGTGTATGGATCTGAAAAAAGAAAATTACGTTAAATTTCAATGTTCTTGAATAATTTCGTTTTTCCGTCTTATATTTATAGGATGCTAAAAGATTCATTCAAGTTTTCTTTTTTTTTTTTTTATTTTTGTTCTAAAAGACGATCGATAGAACGTGATCATTTTCGGCGAAATAATGAATGAGTGTTATAATTATCTGAATTGAAATTACGCTTCATGAAGTTTAATCACGAGGAAACCAAAAACATAAAAAAAGTACAAAATTATTGCGCTTAATAACGCACATAATTATATTTGTTTGGCGATAGTTACATACGCGTGTACAGAATTTTTAATTTCAATATTAAAGGTGCCTGAAGTATAATAGCCAGTATAAATTTCAATGAACGAATTTCAAAATTAATTCTTTTCCGTATCGGTCGAAAAAGTTTTGTCGTCAATACTTTACTTCGTTAAACTTTTTTAATATTCCATATTACGGCGAAATAATTTCAACCTCGCATCTATCCTATATTTACATGTTCGTTCTTTTATTATGCAAATAAAATTAATTAATATTTAATAAACCATGCATAGGCGCAGACTAATTTTCTTTCCGCAAATTAGTTTTGACGTGTATTTTGCTTTTAATTAAGTGGACAAATTTCCAAACCTGATTTATGAATTTCACATTGAAAATTGTATATAATAATTGTATCTCTCTTATTATTATTATTATTATTATTATTATTATTATTATTATTATCATTATTATTAATATCATAATAATATCTTGCGCTCGAAATTATCGCGCGTCCTTAACGAAACGTTTCTATGGAATTTTGGGTGATAGCATTTTATTTGAAACGTTCGCAGGGGAAGTTGTTTGTATTGCTTTCTGTTTTCGCCTCGGTTATTCGTTAATTACTTTAACGATTTTATTAAGGCAAAAATTTTTCTACTCAAACCAATTCAATTTACCTCGGAACGAATCATTATTTAGAATAAAAATCAATTGCACGCTCAAATTGAATTGTATCGAGTATCATTCGTTAAGAACTTGGAACAAAACCATTTACTAAATACCTTTTCTGATTAATGAAAATAAAATTTTCTGCAAAATTCATTAAAAGCAATTTTTTTTTTGCACAATTTGTTGAAGGAGAAATCAGTTTTTTGTCATTTCATTGTAATGGTCGTTAATTGCTAACGTTAATTTTCTTAGGGATTAACAAAAAATTTGAATATACGATTTAACTGGTTGTAGTGATTATTTCGATGGTATTGAAGGCAATAACTTTTTGCGAAATATATATCTGCGTTCATATTATAGGCGAGCGTATGAATTTCATTATTGATTTACAGTTAATTATATCGTTATATGCTTTGCACAAACTGAATTCGAGCAACTTGATGCAATGATTTTGTATTTCATGCAGTGTGTTAAATTACGTTGTTGCATAGTCGAGGCTGAAAATAATTAAATGGCCGAATGAAACGCAGCGTTGTTACCGATGGCATGCATATTGATCGGAAAGATTGTATTGTTATCGAATGAGTTTCCGATGGATACGATGATATAAAGAAGGAATTTCGATAAGCTTATATCGAGTTACTTAGCGTCAATGAAATCGAATACGAATTCGTGCAAATTTTTGCCGAGCATTGCTGCAGAATTGTGGAAACAGCAACAGGAGTCTGTGATTAAAATGCCAGTTGTTTTGAAATGTTTACCTAAAGACAGTGCTTTTGTTACGACAACGTGGCAAATGAAAGGAATCATTGAGTCTGACGGAGGGAAAAAAAAGTTTACCCTCTTTGCGTTGCTTCATGTAAATGGAGATTTTAATTTTTTTCCCCTTTTTTTACTTCTAAAAGAAATTTAATTAGATTTTTGAAAACAAATTCTTATGTAATTATGATGGTTTTATAATGCGCATCACCTTATCTTTTTGTTTGAAGAGTCGTTTGCAGGTTTTTATTCAGAGTTGGGAAATGATATAATTTATATTTGCAGACATAGAAAAGGATTCTTATATAAATGTAAAATGATCCGGATTATGCAACAAAAACGTAGCAATGTGTATATATAATACAATGGGATTTGTTCTCATCGAGCGGTTATAATTCAAGGCAAATAAATTATTTAACAAGAAGGATTACTAATACTCAAATTACCCTTCTCTATGTAACATTTCATCAGTAATAATTAATATATAAAATCTTTCATCAGAAATACACTGAAAGAATTTATGGACTATTCTCGTATTTTTTCATAATTTTTCTCTTTATAATTTTTTTTTTTTTAACTTAACAAATCGAAAATTTAACAAGTCTTAAATTTCTGACATTTTTGTTCATAGAGAAAATATGTTATTTATATGATTCTAAGATGAGTCGTAAAAATGTTCATCATTTCTTATTTGAAGATTCAAACTGCATAAATGATGAAAAGTATAACTTCGTCTTCGCCAGTGCTAACAGTGCATTTTCGAGCATTTACTTTTCAATCTCGAGTTATTAAAATTTTTTTTTGTCAGAAATCGAATAAAGAAAGTAGTGTGAAAACTCAAATAATACCTGGAACTCCTTTTAATCGTGGAAGAAAATCGCTCCAAAAAGCGCAGGCTGTATTGCGAAGACTCCTTCCTAACCCATTTTTCTCTGCATTATAAATATAGTAGATTGGCTCTTCCCTGGTGTACGCCGGCCATGCTTCATCGTTCATTGGTTTTCTGCAAAAGAGAGAGAGAAAAAAAAAGAACGAACATGAGAGAACTTGTGAATGAAAAAAGTTTAGATTCATAAATTTGTTAATTTATGTGACCAATATATGAATCTGCCTTATGTCTAAAACACTATAAAACTTTAATTCACAAAAGTAATCCATCGATTTATATCTCCCGAATACATTGCCGAAAATGAACGACAAAAATTTCTTCATCAATAATTAATTGCATAAATAATAAAAGTTGGTAATAATTCAGTGATAAATGTGATTCAGATTTTTTAATTACTCAACATCCTTTTTTGCGACAAATTTTGTTTATTATTCAAATGAAAAAAAAACAGCTAAAAACAGAAATTAATTGTGATGTATTATGCAAATGAGAAAGCGAATCTAAATGAATGTTGATAAGAGAAAAAAAAGCACTTTTAATCCCCCTAACGCGTCCGCAATAAAATTGTTATCAGCATACTTGAATGCATCGAGCTAATTAATTTTTTGTTGAAGTAAAATAAAGGAAGTCTTTTAACGGCGAGATCCATCTGGTATTTTTTTAGGAACTCATTGTGGATCTTTAAATTGAAAACCGTTTGAATCAGTTGAAAACAATCTATTTTTCTATTTGCTTGCAAATGCATGTCCACGAGACACATTGTAGTTTGTGACAATCGCAATTGTTCGATTTATCAATTGCACATTGCCACGTCAATACATTCAAAAACACGCTTCGTTTCAATTAAGTAATGAACCATGTGAAAACTTTCTTCCTTCGCGTTATAAATTGCCTCATTGTTTACTTTACATAATTACATTAATCACTTTGATTTATATACATTTTTTACTAACGAATCAATGAGTGAATAAATGTTTATTGCTGTTACATTTTCCTTTTTAATGGACCAGAAATCAATTCAAATATTGATTTTCAAAAATTGGAGATTTTCATTTGATGATAATTTAAACTAAATACCGAATGCTACAGAATTTACTTTATGTGAAAGTAGTACATTGTACATTTTTTATTTTTCACTTTTACACGTTGTTACATTTCTTACTGATGGCTACTAATGATCAATAGGTTTCCGATGAAAAAACATTAGAAAAACAGCTAATGACTGCTTCTGAACACGACAAATGCATGTTTTTGATACGACGTCGGTTAAATACTACTTCAATGCAGAAAAAAAATATATAATTTCTTTCATTTTATCGTTTGCTATAAGTATGCTAATATTTATCTCGCGAAGGACATCATTTTCGCTCGTTAATCATTTAATTAAGTGAGTTTATACACGAAGGAACATAAAAAAACTGAAAATTACATATGTTCATCTTAAGTTTTTTTAATAACGAGCAAAAATTAATTGAACCATTTTAGATTCAAATAAGGCGATGAAAGATTTAATACCATCACTTAATGAATTTCAGTTTTTATGAACAGAATTTGTACCTAATCGCGGAAATTTCTGTAACGAACATGTTCTAATTTATTTCTAAGTCCATTTAAAATGTTGCAAATTTATTTTTGCAAAATTCTACTACTAGACTTAAATAAAGTCTAACGTCTTTATTTAAAGCAACGTCAGTGACAATTACTAAATTAATTATGAAGATAATAACCGTGGAATTTACTCTAATGGTTTTCAACTCGTCAGCGAGAAGAAAACTACTTTTACACGGCAGATTGCATCGACCTAATTCCGATCAAAATCCTTCAGATATTTTGTATAGCTAATTCCCGACGAACCGAAACAGTCGAAAAAAAGTGCGATAGGCGGATAAAAAGCTCTTGATAATGAAATTCCAACGCAATAGAATTTCATTAACGCCAAACGCAGCTTCGCATATGTTCGCGCAACTGCACACAAGCGACAATGAAGAAACGTTTTGTAGTTCATCTTCACGGTTCCCGAGCTTGCCATACAAGTACGCATATAATAAGGTTACGACATTTGCATTTTCCGCTCGTTTATTTTCATACACGCGGATTTGATTACCATAAAAATATGAAAACAAATTTTTCGCTTTTATTTTCGCACATTCAGCCGGAGTTTAAATAAATGAGACATTCGTTCGGGTTCGGCAAAACAACTAAAAAAAAAAAAAAGGAGACAGGAAAAAAGAGATAGGAAGAAAAAAAATGAAGAGAGACGGAAAAGCGAGAAAGAATCACACCATTTAACCGACGAACCAGAAACGTTCGGGGGATTCCCCGTGGCGCAGATGGTGGAACCCAGCAACTTCGGCACGATTAATTTTGAAAGCCAGCGCGCAATCGATTTATGCACCTGGCACGTAAGAATATACAAGGCGTATGATTTTCGCGATGAAATCATCGGGATGTTGCGAATTTCATTCGCAGAGCCCGTTTAAGCGATGATTGCTTTTTAATTGTGTTCATTTGTTACGACGCTTAACAAGATTTAGAATGTAGATTTTATAAATGTCCCCAGCCAGTGAATGAAAATGCAATTACCGAGTCGAGCAAATAATGCACACACGCTCGCAAGATTGATTTCACGCGAATGAAAATATTTCTTTCGAAATTTTTCATTATTTTTTTTTCACTTTTTTAGTTACTTTAAAAAGATTATGTTTCAATTTTTTTTTTCGACTGTTATATTGCCAGAAATCACTTTAAAAGGTTAAAATGTTATTTTTCCAATTAAAAAATTGCACACCCTGTCTCTCGTAATTTGTTAATACTTTTAACTGAGAACAAATTCAGTTAGTTCTTTATGAAGGAAATACAATATTGTACAGAATCGTGTAATAACATTTATTTTATAAGATTTATGGTTTAGTATTAAATAACTGTTCAGAAAAAAGGTCAATAAAAAATGACCGTTGTTGCTGGTGTTTAATAATGATTAAAATAAGGAAAGATAAGAAATTGATCATCCAAAATTTTTGTTAAGATAATCGTGCAATTACATTCATGAATATTAATACAATTGCATGAATATTTAAGGTACAATTAACGTTAATGATTGTTTAGAAGCGTTTGCGCTAATGTCAGTAATTTGTCTAACATTATAAACATATCCGGAATTCGCTGAGTTGTATGTGTAAATGTTGTGATTCTAGACAAGAAGATTAATGTCGATATATTAGGTGAGTGAACAAACAACTCCTAAAGCTACGTATTTACATAGATAAATAGACAATTGTGAAATATGGACATGAATCACTATTTCTTATCTTGTCTCCAAATCCTCTTCCATAATTTTAAACATAAATCATCGACGATTCGTGTTTTAATGTATTTGTTTAAAAAAGCGAACGTCTCACAATTATTTATTATACCAATTCAATGAAAAAATTTAAAATTCATCGATTTTCATTCTATTTCTATGAATTTCAAATTTTCTTATTTCTTATTTCTTATTACATAATTTGTTTAGCTGACAAAATTCACAAACAGAATTCGTTATATAAAATGTATTCAATTGAAAATTTATAAATTCATTTTGTAGTTTCTGTTGCTCTTTATGTAATAATATTCTTTTTATGTAATTTTTCAATTATCTGGTAGCTCTTTAATAACATTTCACTTATAATAAATATTTGCGGACAGAAAATCGATTCTTAATATAAAGAGAAGAATTTGTCAGATTGATTTAAGTACTGTATATACGAAAGCATCGTGTACCTAAATGTCGTGGATCGTTACCTTGCGGTGTGTGTGTGTGTCTCTCGAAATGCACAATATTGTCTCTCGTTTTCAGGCAGAGACTTTCCCTCGTTTTGGCACCGCTCGCTGATAGCGAGCATTGCTGATTTTCAGCAAAGACCGTGAAACTTTCCGTCAAGTTTATCTCTTGATTACGTGGAACTCTCAAAATCTTCGTACTTAAGATTATCAAAGTTTTGAACGATGTTAATCCTGGCCGAGAGATCCGCAGGCGTGTAATTGTAATCAATTTGCAGACCTCGTTTTTATTTTTAATTTTCCCTCATCTTTCGGGCTCTTCCCGTTGTCCCAATTATCGAACTTCCTTGACAGTGGCGTCGCAATTTTTTTTACACGCCGTTCGCGCTTCCGTCTAACAATCATACGTCGACTAAAGTATTAGCGAGCAAATTTCTTTGTTTACTTAACTTCTTGTTTTCACTCGAGTTTTATGGCTGTTGAATTACTTATTTTCGACGCAACACAAGTTATAAGTGCTTCGGAGGAAAAAAAAAATTACACGAAAAAAGTTTCGTCTGTTCCTTAACTAAGTTCGCCCGACAGCTATTTCGCGAATTAAAATTAAGGCAATTGCGAACTTTATAACACTTCAGACAGTCATTCCTGATAATGCGATATTCAATGAACTTTCGATTGCATTTGACCTCGGGATGCCGTTGTCCTTTCCTTTTTCTTCAGTCGCATCTTTTTCACGAGTTCATTAGAAATTCATTTATTTGACATATATAGTTTTTTTTTCAGCAACTCATTTTTATTATTTTCTATCTTTAGAAATTGATTTTGAGTGTTGCTTCGCTTTTTCACTAGTTTCTTTTTTATGGAGTATTAAAAGGTAGAGCAATTCCCAAGCACAAGAAGGCTTAGTGTGTACTAGTTCTTATCTCGTTCTGTGACAGTTTCCGATAATACTTAGAATTCTCCTTGGAGAGGAATTCAACTTGGGATTGTAATTCCCTAATAGGCGAGCACCTACTACAAAGAGACTGATTCAGCCGAAGACTTGTCACCTTCGTACAACTTTATCCGGAACTAATGAGGAAATCCAACGTCTCGCAAGAAGACAAGGCGAGCTTTAACTGCTTTTAAAATGGAAAACGTGTGATGGTAAATTAATTTTATTACAACTAGAAGGACATAATGTTTTTGTATGGCACAGCACGATACTCGAGGGCCTGGCATTTCAAATGAAAATGGCGACGAATTCTCACTAATTTTCTTCATTCGTTCGATTTCCCAAACCCACCTGACACGAAATTACTTCCAATTTATAATCCCCGTACCGAAAAAATTACGAAATGAACATACGAAAAAAAGAAAGGATATCGAAATGTCAATTTTGTGGTTACTCGAGATAGTTTTTTCTTTTATCTTCTATGATACAATGAAATACAGATAATTTCATATGTTTTATATTGGCTATAGAACATAAATTTATAGAATCTCATGATTCTGATTCCCCACAGAAGAATCGTATATTCGATAATAAACTTATTTTATTCACTTAAGGACAGTATATATTTCATGGCGTTGTCTACGCGAAGCTTTTTATATACTCCATATAAAATTTAACGACGATGGTATACAGGTTATTATGTTGTGAAATAATTTTGACATTATCTTAAGTAATTATTTCTCAACAATGGTCCATCAAACCTTTCCTTTTTATTGTTTTATTAAGTGAAGAACGTTTGGAATTGACTAAAGTACATTCATCTGAAATTGTAGTTCTAATAAATTATTTGCAAGGAATATCAAAGAACAAGAACTGATCTTTGAATTAATTGCTAGACTTTCCCGAAGACGGTGCATTGAATTTTTTCTTAATAAAACGAAATTGATTGATTTATTCTTTTGTCATCGTCGAAATTCTACGATATAATGGCATCAAATATCTTCTGAAATACTCCAGAAAATATTATACTGGATTTCATCGATATTCTGGAGATATACTAATGCCACTTTCAATCTTCTGCAGGTATTATTAGATGTGACGTTTTAACGTCGACACAGTACGCATTTTTTTTTAAAGGCAGTTAAATATCAGTATTTTTTATTAATTTGTCTATAAAGTTTCATAAATTAAAGAGTCAGTTAATAAAAAATCTTGATACGATGAGTAATTCTTAGAACTGACAAATTTAATTTATTATTATACATAAATTTTTAATAAATATTCTGTCATAGACGTATTACAGTTTAATTTGTTTACGTTATAAACATTAGCTGATTGATGAAATCATGAAATATTACTTGATCTATCAGGAAAGTGCATGCATATTAGTTTATAGGTAGCACAGTCCCCTTTAGTACATGCCTGTGTCCTCAGCAGATGGTGTAGTTTCGTAAATTAACTCATGTCAGTAACCACTTCATGCTTGGTTCAAAGTGGTGATCTACTGTTCAATTAATTATTAAAATTCACTTCTACCAAGTTATCAATTACTTATTAAGTATAATATAAACGATTCTTTGAAGATTCAGTAAACAAATAGAACCTGTTTTTTAATTTTCAAAAATTCATTAAAAAGGTGATACAGTTGAAAGTATATTCTCTGATGTTTCCATTTTTTTTTTTTTTTTTTTTTTTTTTAT
>JABFQA010002743.1:0-10749 GCA_022817065.1 Probaryconus sp. ZL-2020
TATACATATAACCATATCATCCCAGCAATATTTGCAGTATGTTTCTTCGAATGAATATGTTTCCTGAAGTTTATCTCTTTGAAATCTTCATGTTTTCGAAACTTTTCTTCTGAAATATCTTACAACCGGAGCTTCTCGTAAGCAGGTTCGACAATTTCTTTGAGTTTATGGTTATAATTCGAGGCGTTTGTGTATTCGCAGTGAAGGTGGAATATTACCTCGTCTGCGACAATGACACAAGGACGAGCAAAAGGACTAGGACGAGGAAAGATGATAGGAGAAACCAAGGAGAATTATATAGCAAGGGTGGTTCTGGATGGCTCCATATCGGCAATGTTGGCGCTAGCTCTTTCTCCTTCTCTCCGGCGTTGGTAGCAGTGGAGGAGGCGTATTGATCGGCGGTGAAAACGCTCGGGCACAACGTTCCTCCGGCCCTCTCTGTCTCGGCAGCAGCTCGCTACCGAGATGCATATCCCATCGTATCCCAAGCCTCGTCACTTGTTTCGACTATTTAACAGCGCCAGGGGATAACTCCATTTGATGCCCGCTTCATTTGCATCGCCTTTGCCCCGTTGCATTATTCACGGCCCCGGCGCGGAAAACGCAGACGTTTGTTTTCGGCACGGTGCATGATGTCGACGGATGCCGTGAGCTTGACTGGGGGCGGCGGGTTAAAGATCAGGGACTAAGGGTTTTGAATTGTAATGGCTGGGGAGGGAATAATATGGTCAGCGAAGGTGGAGATGAACTCGGATAATTAATGGATGGATGTGTCTGAAATTGTTTGGGAAGATAAATTTCCTGAGGGTGGATCATCCCCCACCCCCCTAACCTCTTGCCACTCTTTTCTTTCTTTCTTTTAATTTTACTCTCATGCCAATATACATTTCAGAAATTGATGGTTCATTCATCGATGCACTGATCAGTTCTGATGGTTATTGCTAAGCTATTATATTCATGGATTTTATTGCATAATTTTGACCTGTCAGAAGCTTTGATCGCATGTGCCTTGCCAAGGACTTGTTTTAATTGGTTTCACTTAATTCTGATTGTATGTAAAAATTTTGTCAGAATTGCTTTGGTTTATAAAAACTAATTTTTTTTTTTTAAAACCATTGAAAAAAAAAAAACTGATGAGGGCATTGCCTTGATAAGCCTATGATCAGGGCCTTGTAAGGCTTTGTTCTAATTTCTGTCATGGAAATTTTCAGTATAAATACATTTCAGTTTTATTTAGAACTTTTGTAATACTCGTTAATAAACGATCAATTTAAATCCGATTAAAAAATACCAATAAAGGTAAAATATTGTAGAGAATATTGTAGAGAACCAAATTCGATTTAGTCAATCCAACTTTCACAGTTTTATAATTGCGTTTGAGTTAAAGTTAATCCTTTTCTAAAGATATATATTTCTATTCATGAATCAAACTGTTTTGTTAAAGTAATTTAAATACCATTAACTGCTGCAGCTGCTTCGACAAAACAGTTTGCTTTGCGACTAAAGAAATATTCTCTTACTACAAAAGCAGTATTAACATCGTGTATTTTAAAACGTAATTTACAGTAGCACCTAAAGTGATTGTTCTACTTATTATTGTTCTCTAGCGATCCCACATAGTCATTGTCAAAAATTTTAATAAATTTGAATATTTGTGTTAAAGGATTTCTATAAATATTAGACGGAAATTTGACATTGTTTTTAAAATACTGATGTGAAGGAGAAATGTTGATAATTACCATTACCATGTAGTAAAAACCAATTTACTACAAACAAAAAGTTTTAATTTATTAACACTGACTGTTCTGAAAACAAGCTAGGTTGTTGTAATGTAATTTGACTTCGACAGACAAAGTAAAACTACATTATCATCAATATTTAAATGTTTGATTACTGTTAAATGGATTTAATACTAAAAATATTTTTACAATATTATACTGCTTCATATTTTTTAATAAGATTATATTTATTTTCATTGAACGTTGAAAAAAATGAGGTGTTATAAAGTGTTCAAATATTTAGAGAAAAAATTGGTGTTAATGCATCTACAGTTTTCCCGAGCACGTAATAGAAACCTAGCCTTTGATCAACTGCATATTGGAAGATCTTTGATAATAGTCTGTACAACATGGATTGATGCACGTACATTTTGTGTACCATTGTACTCTATTTAACTATGCGATACTAATGTAAATTAGTGTTGCCAAACTTGGAATTCAGTTTATAATTCGTACTCGAGATATTTGAAAGATATTCATATCTATTGATATTGAGCATTGTTACAAATACCTATAATGCAAAACAAACTTATTTACAAACATTTCACGAGAAGAATCGAAAAATTGTCATTGATTTTTAATAACTTTTATCTTCTTGAGAAATAAAATTCAGAAGAAAAATACTACTTTAGCTGCGTCCTTTTTTTTCAACGAGAAACAAAAAAATGAACTTGGTCACTTTTCCAAGTGACTCTTGAAACGCGAGAAACATACTTTCTGTTTGTTGCGAGTGAACTCGTCAAAGACAGGAAAAAAATTAATGTCATTGCCAGCAAGTATATTTCCAACAACAATATCGTTTTTACGAAACAACAAGACAACTATTTCGTCAGATAAATATTTAAATGGAAATTAGTTCATAAATTATCTATGAATAACTTAAAGTGATTTAATGAAGAAAAAAAATCCATCGCTAATTAACGTTTCTAATATATATATATATATTTTAGATATATCTACTGAAAAAAAAAATATACATATATATATATATTTTTTCAGTAGAAAAGTCCTGTGAACGTAAGAATACATAAACACACACATACACTTAACTTTTGAACTTTTCAAATTAGACTTTTCGAAGCTTGTTGATTAAATATTCGAGTAAAATGAGTGGCGTGCGTCTTTTAAATAAAAACTTGGACGTTTATTTGCTTCTTCTTTTAACGACCTTATACGAACAACGCGAACATAAGAACAAAGACACCTGTTTTATTATTACGATCCCGACGATGATCCAATTTACTATTCGCTGAAATTGTTGTTGCGACAAATTATATCAACGTCTCGCTGCATAATTCAAGGAAACAATACAACCGGCATTATTGCCATTATTTATGACTGATTCTTGCCGGAGAATTGAGAATGAATTTGCGCGGTCGTAATTTTTCATAAGGATCACAGTCGACTAAATCATTTTTCTCCAACTCAAGAGCGCAAACTTGCCTGAGATATAAAGTAGATTCCAACACATGTAAGCAACCAGCTCCAAGTACTTTTGAATTTTACAAATTTCATATCCGAGGTATCATCCTATCCTTCTGCGAGTTCGGGCACAAAGGTTTCGTGATCTCAAATATTCAAGTGACACAGATAAATGGGCATTTTCGGTTTTGTAATATATACAGATACTTGGATACTTCTTTCCTAACCATTTTTCATAATTATGAATCAGTTTCGTTTCGGAGCACGTCCATAGCCATTGGTATTGTTGAATTAACTAATACACAGTGTAAACGAAATTTTGCACAAAAATTATTTTATCGTGTGTGATGTATTATTTTAACGTTGTAGCGCAATATCTGAAGAGAAACAGTTATCGCAGAACTTATTACAATAGTTTTCTTTTGCATTACTTATAAAAAGTACGTATATGAAATTTTCATGTTTCCCCTGTACTGAGAAAAGTACAATATTAACAAAATATTAATAATATCAATTTGTTAAAATTATCCGTATGTTAACACGCGGTGAAAAAAATTGAGGACTGAAATTTTTAACTGACATTCCAAATTCGAAGTTAGCAGAATCAGCATATCTTTCTTATAATCCACAAAGATTCGTAACCTGAGATATTCAGTTGACACAGACAAATGTACTCTTTCGGTTTTGCAATATAGAGAGATACGTTACGCGGCACGTTTTCCCTCGAAATATTATTTTTAATTAGATCCTTTTTACTCGAGCAAGAGATACATTTATTTTAGATTATGTAAATTTAAACGATATGGAAAGTCTGGCGAAATGCGTTTACCTTTCTGTGCCAGTGAAAACTATTTATTAATGGAAAAAATACAGTGAAAAATTAAACAAAAATATATATTTTTATTACCGGCTGCTTATTAAGGCTGGAATAATTTTTCTGTGTCACATAATAAAGTTATTTCGTCGGTCGTTGCGTGTTTAGTTTTAAGAGAAATATACTTGCGGTGATACGTTTCGTATACCGCGAGTTAATTAATGGTCTTTTATTGACAGTTCGTTGAAATAAATGTGATTTTTTTTTTTTTTTTTTCCCTAAGCAAACGAAACGAGCGCTAATAATCCATTGAATTTATAAAGCTTGTTCTATCTAAAGTTCCACGAGCGGACAACGACAAAAGCAAAACAGATTGACGCAAATGGGCGGGGTATTAAGTTTGATTGGTCGATTATTTTTATAAAATACCACTCCTATTATTTACCTATTAAGACCAGAATGTCGTAAAATAATATTGAAAATTATTTTTATCTCCAATCACACGTCAATCTCTGACATTAAAAAGTTAAAGCAGTTTTCTTTTTAAATGTTGTATCTTTATAATCATTATCATCGCGTAAATATATTAACAATATAAAGAAAATTATGAATTGCAATTGAATAACAGATTTTGGCAATTAATACTTAGTTGATTATTACATAATTGGAACAAAAAAGTTTTGGAAGTAATTAACTGCATAAACTGATGAAACTAAACAATCGTAGTTATATAATTGATGGATATAACATCCGCGAGTGAACCGTAAGTGGTATATTGACCTAAACGTTAACTCCAAATTCTGTTTAACGCAAGCAGACAGCAGATATTATTTCGGAGCAATATTCGTGTTACTATATTCTGACTGATGTGATGCGTTTCTGAAAAAGAATTGAAGACGCAAATCGTCGAGAAAAATCATGTATTCATTTAGTTAATCAAATTTAAATGATAAATTCGTTCGATGGAAGACAGTAACGTCAATGGCGTTTCATCTTTCATTGTGCCTTTTGGGTATTGTATTATACTCGGTTGGCAAAGACACATGCAGACAAGTACATCATGCAGGCGGGACTAAACACCGTGGGAGATTAGAACCCCTGGGCTCCAAAGCTTCATAAATAACGCAGCAGCGCCAGCAGTACCAAAACCAGCGAAAACGCGAAGGCGGTTTGCCATAATTGAAGAATGCTACGTGAAATAGGTTAATACAGCACGTACTGAAAATCGACGATTCAAAGCCGCATGCTGCTTCATTACGATTCACGCAAATCGTTATCTGTTACAAAGCTACAAAAAGCTTTAGCTTAAGTTGATAGTGTCGTCAGTAGATAGACAAGTTAATAAATAAGGTGGTGTAGCTTTCAAATATCACTATGTCAGAACTTTTAGAAGCCTCGAGGTCAAGGATCTTATCTCGAGGTCTTAGAGACATAACATTAAGAGACATTCTGGAAGATATATTGTCGTTTTAATAAAATCTATAGCAAACGGTTGAGAGACTAAATAGAAAATTGGTAAGAATTTTGATGGTTTTTTTGCAAGATTATTTTTGCAATATTTCTGTTTGTTCCTTATTTGTTTGGAAATTATTACACAGTTGAAATAAGTAGTGAATAAAATATTAATTTTTTCGCTTTAATGTAAAACAAATTTACTTATTGCGAGTAAACTTTGCGTGCGTTTGGGCAAATGTAATTTTAAGCAACGTAATTTATGGCCTTAAGATAAAAAGATGACTCCTTGCACTTTCATCAGTTTTCCAAATAGAATATTAATATAACCTTTGGTAACATTAATTACAAAAGATAACATTCTTAAGATAAAAAAGCAATTTAAAAAGGAGCAGAAATTTATTAAATTAAACTTACGATGATATGCAAAACTGATTTTTGTATTACACGAACGATCTTACACGAAATATTAAAAAACTTTATATCACAAATTTTGTACACCGTTAATTAATTTACAATGACAAACTTTCTGTTTTTAATTAAGTTACAACAAATTTAGATAAAAAATAAATACACTCTTGAAAATTTAAATCATGTGATAAATTCTAAAAAAAAAAAAAAAAAAAAGTTGCAATGAAAAATATCAGAATGGAAAAGGAAACTGCAGTGCACAAACAAGGTGCCCAGGATGTTTACTATTGCATTAACAGTTTGAACTACAGTATCAACAATCTATAATCGTACATTTCAGATATCTCTCCGTTTATATTAAATAATACCAAACTATCAATAACATTGAAGTTAATATTATTGTTCAATTATGTATTCATCATTTAATTCACAAAATTCTGTAGTATTTTTTGAACTGCAATTTAATGTAATAAAATGATATAATAAAATGCTCTATATTCCCTAAATCGTCAGTATCTTTATTTTTGTGTCATAATTATAAATTAAAATAATAATTAATTAATTAATTTTATAATTATTTATAATTATTAAATTAATTTATAAACCAACAAACCTGTTTTTAATTCAAAACCTTTTGCTTTCAAAGACAAATTGTGCGAGAATTGAATTTAATTTAAATTCATAAAAATTGAAAAACCACACGACCGCGTACGTGTGACTATTATCATTTTGAGTGGTTCTCGGTGAACGTGAGGTTGGATAAAATGAAGGAACGCGTATTCTAGTGGAAAGTGTCCCTAAAGGGAGGGCGTGTCCTGTCGAAAGACAATAATAGGAGAAGGACTCTTCATGACTTTGGCCGACTCCGCTGTAACTGTTTTGTTTTCCTATATTGATTTTTCCTCGCCAAAATGAGACAGAGTCACGGAAACGAATGAAGACAAAGTGTTTGCCGGCGGCGACGAATACGAGGCTCCCGCAAGAACGGCAATCTGTTAAATGACTTCGAAAAGATGCTCGTGCATTAAAATCTTATTTACTTCCCATCCGCGGCAAAACCGGCAAAACTTTTTCCGCCTAAGATAATCGGAGTCCGCGGAACTTGGAGTACACACAAGCGACGCAGCCGGAAAAAGCGACGAGGAAGCCATAATTCGGATTACGTTAGTTCAAAGTTCAGTGGTTCAGCCGAGTGTGAGACGAAGAAATGGGAGCGGAGACGACGCACCATCTTCAAAGTTCAATTTCACTTGCTTGGATTCTCGCAGCCGAGCCTCAAGATACGACTTGGCGTATCAACGAAACTATGCGATATGTCTACCAACGGAGCTACTGCATTCGGGACAGTTAATCGAACTTTTTAATAGATTATCGATAATCACATTGCTATTGGACCACATGATTTTCACCTCACTGTCACGACAGTCTTAATTAAAAATATTTTAAACAGTGTTGACGATTTTAATAATCCGAGGAAGACTCGGCGAAACTTTAATATTGGACTACCTGGAGAATCGAGAGTTTCTGATTTCCATTATTTTAATCTGATCAGTTTCTACGAAGTACGCTAATGTTTACGTAGCAGGTCCCATGAATTTACGTTTAAACCGCTATTGGTAACTTGATAAGACATTCTAATCGCTATGATCTGCATCTAGAAAGTTGTCTAAAAGGATGTATGAAAAGTCCCGATATACTGAAAGTCCGACTATCCAACGTCTTGTATAATAAAGTTCAATTTATGAAGCTGAAGCTGGCAGAAATTAGCCAGCAGAAAATTCGATATATCAGTGATTCTCAATACGATATTTGTTTAAGCGTAAATAGCTGGATTCCAAGATCAAAAAGTGTTTCTTTAGACTAAAATCATTAATTAAAAATTATTGTATATATATGTATTGTTTAATATTTATTAACAACTTTTATAAACAATTGCTATAACCGAATGATGATAACTGTTAAACTATTGATACGTAAACGATGAAAATTTGGGAATGTTTTTATGAGACTCCCCTAGCAGAAATTTACAGTTGGCTCGACGTCGACAAAACGTTGCTTTAAATAAATGTAACGTCGATTCAGTATCAGCGCCAACATTGGTCGCCAACTGTCGGCGCAAAACAGTCGAATCAACATGGAACCAACGTTGGCTCGACGTTGGAAAATCGAACCAACATTGGATCGACGTTACAAAATCGACGTTCATCCAACGTTGTCAATTTCTACATGGGTCATACCATCCTTCCTTTAAATTTTCGTCGTTTGCGTATCAATAGTTTAACAGTTATTATCAATTGTTTATAGCAATTGTTTATAACAGTTTTTAATAACTGTTACACAATAGATATACATACAAGAATTTTAAATTAATGATTTCAATCAAAAGAAACACTTTCGGATCTCGGAATCCAGCTAATTACGATTAAACAAATATCAGATTGAGAATCACTGATATTTCGTATTTTCTGCTGGCTATTTTCTGCCAGCTTCAGCTTCATGTTCAAATTGACAAAAGTTTCTATCGTAACATTTGTATTAAGAAAAAAAAAAAAAAAAAAAATATATAAAAATCAGGAACGTTCACGTTAAACCATCTAATTAGCTCTCAACTTACAATTTATAACTCCACAAAGTCTACAATTAGTAAAACTCAAAAAGTATATTAATTAAATTAATTAATGAGTTTAAAAAATTACATTCAATAAATTAATTCTGTTGGGAAAACTGCAAACTCTAATAAATTAATCTTCAACATTTGAAATTATTATTCGAATCGTTTGAATAAGTAAAAACCTGTTGCAAAAGTTTCCGCAATGTCAAATAATGGTTATTTTTGCATAATTATTATAACAAGCAAAGAGTAATTTTAATATAAGCTTTCCTATTTTGGATATTGAAATATTGTAATTGCATTGACTGTTTGACGAAATTTGCAATAAAGTTTGAATCGACTTTTGTAATTGAAAATATTATATAACTATGAACAACGATTGAGAGTAGATTACAGTATTCCCTCGATAATTTGCTGAGCTTAGCAGTGCGATAGGAAATTTCTGGCAAGTGGAAAGTTTGCGAAAGCTCTCACTTAGGACTCTCGGTTGACCGAGGTTTGTCTGTCGAAGCTATCACCCGCGAGTTGGAGCATTTATGTGCGAACTTATAATTGTGGCTAGGGCATAATATAAAAGAAGAAGATATCATACACACAAGTAAAACAACTTATTTCATTAAAATTTAATGCACTGAGAAAAATAACTCATTAAAAATTACTGTTTTTGACAGTAACGCAGACTCAAACGAGCATTTGACAGAAAATTACTGTTTTAAACTCGAAAAATTCCTGGTTCATAAGTAAATAGTACTGTTTTATCAATTAATTTTTAATAGTAAAATTCTGAAATTTTTCTTTTTTAAAGAGTAATTTTTTGGCAAGTGTCCTTCTGAGTCTGCGTTACTATTAAAAACAGTAATTTTTAATAGTACTGAGTTATTTTTCTCAGTGTGCATATATGATTATCTGATTTTTTTTCTTTAATAGACTCAGTGTTGATTTAGCAAGAGACAAAATTAATATTAATTTGTATATTAAATCCTAGTGGGAAATAAAAGTAGAGCTAGTAACTAGTTAAGCAAAAGTAAAAAAGTAGCGAAAATATTCGCAAAAATACATATTTATGTATTGAAGGAGATGGGAAAAATGTAGAGGTAAAAACTAAAGAGAAAAATGCAGCTCATTCGAGCGTGAATAATGGTCTTGCGAAGAGCAGGTACTTTATCAGCGCAGTGTTTCGCTGGTTGTTAATGAAAATCACAAAATGCCCAAGCTTTACTTAGCTTATGACACAAACTTTCTTGCCTCGCAAGTGCAATTCGCTTTTCCGAATCCCCAAGATTAACAAGACCGTATTTAATGAGGATTAAACTTACGTAAGGTTGGCTTCTGTTCTCGAGCAACGTGAACTTACCTGAAACAAAAAGACAAAACGAACATTGTGAGATTTCTGTCCTCTCTGTCTTCCATTCCTTACGACTACGCGAAGACCGTAGACGATTAAATGCACGCTTATACAGTTGGAAAGCTCGTATCGTTTTAACTTATTTGTTGCTTTCAAGCTCCCGTTAATTTACCGATAAGAACTTTTTGATTTTTCGACGTATCATTCCTTGTTTCAACTTTACAGATATTACTGTAATTCCTTTTATATATTAGAAAAGATCAGTTGAAATGTTTCATTTGCCTTCGAGTGGCACAATTTTTAAAATGTTTTGTTTCAGAAACAAAAAGATCCTTTTAACTTGTAACGATTTCCTTTTGATACGTCGCAAAAAGGAAAGCATTTCAAGCGTAAATAAAAATCATTAAGGATTAAGTAATTAATATTAAATACGAAGAGGAATCCATTTATGTTTCGAAGACGAATGTTTGCCATAATATTTCTTTTATATGAATTTTGAATAGTGTATAATAAATATATATTTCTCTCTCTTTCTCTGAAGAATAATGATATAAAAGGGGGAAGATCGAGAAATATTTTCGTGGGAAATAAGTTGGATATTAATGCAAAGTTGTTTGCGAAAGAGCAATATTTCTTTTGCCATTGATCCAAAGAAGAAATGAAAAAAGCATCAATGTCATATGTTACGTGCACCGCGAAATCATTTAAGACATTTATCTCAGGAATTCTGTATTTCGCGCAACAATCGAATTTATCTTCGAGCGCTTTAAAATTCGCGAACGAAATATTAGCTAGTAAAATTATTTTCTACGTACAACAATATACTTCTGGCGAGTAATGTGTTTTCAAAAAGTTATTTTTCATGTAAGAAAGGGGCATAAACATTTTCACCCCGTATGTGTTCGAATAGCATTTT
>JABFQA010002744.1:0-10747 GCA_022817065.1 Probaryconus sp. ZL-2020
CCAGAAAAAGTTGACGGTGGGGGGGGAGAAGAGAATAGGGGAGAAAGGTATGAATAATTATAAGAGAGAGAGAGAATTTACGTACTGTGCACTTTTTTCTGGATAAATCTCAATTTGCAAGCAGTGCGGTACGAGGCGAATCTAATGCTGTCGAAATTCTGTTGCCGCATTTCCTGCAGCAACTGCAGCCTGCTCGCTTCGCCGCTGCTGTTGCTGCCAGTTGATCCACCGGCTCCGTCTTCGGCCATTGCTGGAACAGATAAATTAACAAACTTTGGAATCACTGTTTCCTTTCCACATTACGAATGTATTGTTATCATTTGCAAAATGACAAAAAAAAAATCCTATTTAAAAGCCTTTCGTTGGAAACAAAATTTGTCTTCTCTGACTGAACATTTGTTGCAAAAGTTTTGTAATAACAAACGTTCTAAAAAAGTATTCGAAAAGTTTCCCTTTTCATCGAGTTTCAATTTTTAGCTCTTTCGTTGAAAAAAAATATATATTTGCTTGTATCGAAGCTAAATCGAAGAGAAAACCGAACAATGGCTTGATTGTAATAATTGCAATGCTTCATCTGGTATATCATTTCATTCACTGAGTGGAATATACAATCGAGATTAACAATAAAACATGATTTGAAACTATGAATCAGACTTTGAGTTCGAATATCGTTTCCGTATCGTAACGAAAAGAGAAAGTCGATGGCAATCGAAGGTCAGGTGGTTAGGAATTACCATGAAACAGAACACTGTGCCAATTAATTTAATGCAAAATTTCTTCTTGTAACTTTGTTTTACGCGTGTCAATAATCAATTGATAATTAATTATTTAAATTCTATCAGAATGAACGCAAATTGTACAAACAACAAAACTAAACGCGAAATCTAATTAGATACAAGTGATTGATTAAACCAGATTCCAATGAATGATTGTTTCAATTAAAGGAGAAGTAATTTTCATTTGCTTAATCTATTTAATTATATGCGGATAAATGTTACCGGGAATCAATATATCATTTGATTCTGTATATAAAGGGCAATTGAATTTATTTGGTAATTTATTTCTCTCGGTGTTTAGAAAATCAATTATTTTCTAATTATCGGAAAAAAATTGATGACAGGATATCACGTGTGGTTACAGTAACCAAATTACCTTGTTATACCGACTACACGTAGGTAATTTAAATTAGAGATGGAGCATCGTACGGCTGTATTTAATTAAGGCTGAGAAAATATCATTTTCCCTCTGGAAACGTTGTTATTTAATTTTTACGGTTTGCTTGCTAAGTAATTTTATCTAATAACATAATTAATCATTTTACGAGTATGTTTCATTTCCTGAAAACATTTTTTTTTTTTTATATTTTTCTCGCAATTTAGAGTTTCAAATTTATATAAAACCATAGCGAAACCGTTATTGGATATATTTCTTTGCGAAATTTCCAACAGAATAGCACCTAATTCTGTCATTAAACGTCGTATTCAAATGAAATCGAATCAATAGTCTCTAAGACGATCGTGGCAAAAATGGACTCGAGGTGCGAAGAACAGGATCCGCAAATGGAGATAAAGTGGCCGAATGAATTCTCAAAAGGTAATGAATATTCAGGGAAAAGTGCAGATTTTCGCCAGCCTCGCAGTATTTCACATAAAACGAGAACGAGGAAAGACTGAAAATCAATTACAAGAAGAACACTGGAATATAATAAGTCTACATAAAGAAAGAAAGAAAGAAAGAAAAAAAAAAAAATCTGCAGTCTGAAAACGTAAGACGTAAGACGAATGTTGCATTTAGAGCGAGGATTGCAAGTGTAATGCAGTCGGGGAGAGAAAAAAAAAAAAAAATAATAAGCAACGACTTAGATAAAAATAGCAAAACATCTCTGGTAGTTCGTAGCAGCAGCAACACAGTCACGACCTCAAACTTTTTTTTCCTCGGTCCTTCACTTTTTCACAGTCGTTTTTATTATGGAACATTGTAATGCTGAGAAAAAAAAAACTCCAATAAAGCATAAGAGCTCTGTCTTTAAGGGAAAGGGAACAGTGTTAAATGCGTCTCCAGAAAGGCTATGAATTTTTTCTGTTTTTGCAGAAAAATAGTTGAGAAATCCACATGAAAAGGAATGTTTATTAAAAAATGCAAGCCACGAAAAAAAAAAATTAAATAAATAAAGTTGATTGGCGAGATTATTACTTTCAGTTGAAAATAAAACATTTATTTTCATATAAATTGTCTCTCTATAAAATTACGAGGTACAATACATTCTATAATTTGTCATTTGTAATGAGCATTATTAATTTTCTGAGGAGGCATTTTAGAGACATACCGAATGGTGAGATCAATCTGTTAAGACGCAATTCAGTATAAACGCAACCTGTCGATGACCTAGATTGACTACCGCAAAGTGTTTGATCGTACGTCATACAAGTTAGTCATCTGCTAGTAGCAACGCCTTGTGGTATACGATAACACAACGAGATGCCTACTGGAGCATCTCCGGAATCGTTGGGTGACCAAACTTACCATAACACAGCCTGACGTTTGAATTACTACAAACGCTTCCTTTTACGGCAGACTTGTTTTCTATAGATAATTCATCGGGGTTATTACTCTTCTGAATTGCATTATTACTAGTCTCATTGCAGAAACTTTGAACTTCTGAACTTGTTCGCCAAGTAGTTGTGCAACATTTTCAGTTAGGATTCTCAATAGAATAAATTTATATTTTATACCATCATAAGGATTGAAGGATGAGATATTTTTATGACAAGTTTGAATTTATATAATAAAAATTAAATTAATTCAGTTACAATAATGTAATTGGAATTCTAAGTTTTTTTCATTTTTCATATTTAAACGTGCTTTGAATGTGATTTGGAATCAATGTGATTGAAATGAAATTAGTAGATTAATTATATACTTTGTTGAAAAGCGTCAAAGACCCATATTTAATTTCTATTGATACACTTCTATTTAAATTTTCATTGAAGAAACAGATTGATATTCTCTATCGATTGTAATTTCATTACCATTCGGAAGACAGTATCGTGTGATTCTGGTTACATTCATAATTATTCATGCCTGTATAAATAGTAACCCAAATCAAATATAATACAAACAGTGTATTAGTGAAGATGATAATAACAATATTAGAGAAAAGTGGTATTACAGTAAATTAAAATAATCTGCTAAGGAATATATTGTATCTGTCATTTTTCATATCCATTCTTGGAAATATAAACAAAAGTTTGTGCCAATTGAATGTTTATCGATCAGTGAGTAGTGTAGATACATCAAATAATAATTACCCTTCGATACTCTCTAACGTTCCCTTCTGTGAGAAATCACATATTTACTGATACGATATTCGTGTCAAGATTGACGTTGTAATTTGAAGTACGTAGCTCTCCTAATTATTGAAAGTGCTTATATGAATTCTGACAGAATTTAAATATATCTTATCTTTTTTAAAAAAAGGGTCCAATTTTGTGTAACAGTTTTATTTTCTCTAACAATAACAATTTATGACTTTTTCAATATTTTATCATTTAAAAATTGTAACAATTGTATTCACATGCATATAGTAACATTTAATACTACTCTGGTTGTGAAAAAAGTTCTAATTGAAATGTTCTACCTTGCTTCAATACTGTGATATTTTTATTGCTATAGCATACTAATATATACAATAATATTTTATCAATTAAACTTGATTAAAATTGATGCAGCTATATTATTTATGCAATTATGTAAAGTGTAAATGTATGAATAAAGAAATATTTTTTATAATAACGAATAAAAAATGCAATTATAAGTTTGCATCAGTTATATATTTTTTCATTGAATGAAATGACAGAAATGTACGTTTACAAAAAAGGTACATTAATCTTTCGCATTCTGGACGAAAGAAATATTAGCAATTCTGCCCCTGTCTATCCAACGTACAAAACAAAATAAGCAAAAACATTCATATACAAAAACAGAAATTTGAACCAATTTCTTTAATATACAATACTTAATATAATTTGTTTTACGAGAGAAATGAAGAGTAGATTAATTTTAAATTTAGTTAAAATTCTAATACTTTTTAATATTTAAAAATAATCTACTGCTATGTTGAATATATTTATAGAGATTGATATAATTATAAGAATCATATTAAACTTCCATAAGATAATAGTTTTCATGAAGACTTATTAATAAAAAATAATGTTTATAAAATTCTATCATGCACTTTAGATTTCAATGTATATACCTATTTATCCTATAGCACACATCAATTATGAATTTCAAATCTATTATCGTATTATCTGTATATTTTATGAATGATTTAATGATAATCCTGAGGATCTAAGGCCTGTTTCAAGTTCATTATTGCATATGTTTGCATAGACTGAAAACATTAGAAATCCATTAAAAATGCATTAGATATGTTTGTTGGGAATTTCTGTTCTAAGATGTAATATAATGAAAATTCACTTACTTAAAATCAACAAATGGAATTTAAATATTTCCTCTGAAATGAATCAAAGTATAACCCAAAGAACTTGTAAATTTTCTAATTACATTAAATATTATTAAAATGATATTTTAAGCTCGTAGAGATAAAATAATATTCGTTGTTTAAGTTATTATAATGTAAAATTAATTTAACGTTTTTATGATTACTTACAAATACTATTTATATTCGTTTCATTCCTGTGCTAATAAAGGATTAACAATTTTTTCTTGAAACCTAGAATTTTTCAGAAGTTTTAGAACACCGTCATTATGACTAGCATGAAATTCGCGTTTTATGAGTTATAACTACAGAATTGTTCATAAATAAATCATTGTGTCATCTCAAAAAAAAATTTAACAGCAATACACCAATTATTCTTTTTATAATTGGATAAGTTTTGGGAAACAAAGCTTCGGGTATCGAGTTTCATCCATTTAATTAATTCTGTTAATCCATGATAAAACACCACGAAATTCCAACTTGCAATGTCACTGTGTAATTCAAGTTGTTTGTAAGCAGAATTAAAGGGTGCTTAAAGAAGAAAGATCCATTCTTTAAAAATAGTTTCAGATATATACATATATATTGAAAAGCAAAGGATCTTATAATAAAATACAAGATTAGTTACAAAGCTATAAAGACAATACCATTATTTTTAGATCACTTGCTGAGCTAAAAAATAATATATTATTATTTATTTCTATAAAAATAATTTCTTAATAAATAAAAAATATTTTGATCTTTGATATGGACCTGTAAGAATATTTTATAAGCATACTGATATAGAGCATAAATTTGTCGTCTGACTGAGGTATCGGCAAAAATTACCAAGTCATAGGCATCGCAAGTAGTGAAATTTCAGTAAGAGAGTCAAGGGAAAGCCATCTATATCCGCTATCGATCAAAAACTTCTCCATATGGGCGATGAAAAGAGAGAACAATGAGAAGGACAGGACTTGAGCCTATAGAGCTCTCTGAGGGATAGGGATTGGATTTGAAAACTTATTATCACTTTTTATTTTTTTTTTTTTAGTGTGTGTGTGTGTGTTTTTGTATTTTTGTGTTCATGCTACGGTTATAAACCACCATAAAATTACCCTTAATGTTTGCATTATGGATTTCATACTTTTTGAAACTTTCATTTGAGTGTAGAATTTAATGTCAGGTAGTAATATTGACTCATCAATATTTGAAAAAATATAGTTTACAAAGGTTCATAAAAACCGACCCAGGTGGCTAAAATCCAAAGATAAAACACTAGAACAATAAAACTCGCCATTCTCAACTTTTCAATCTTATCCCATATAAAACTTTGTACTCGCTATAACTTTGCTCCATCCTTTTCGCAAACTACATTTCTCCAATCCTAAACCCCAAAAATACAATTAAACCTAAACGCAAGTGGAGACAAAAAAAAAAAAAAGAAATAAGCTGTCATCAGTTTTGAAAGTTCGATGAAATCGGTTTACGTCATAACCTGTCTGAGAAAGAGACGCGTGCAAAGAGAAAAGTGTCACGAAAAATTCAAGGAATATTAAATTCCGGCATTTATTTTGCACTTATTTGGATCTACGGAAATGTATTTCTTCTTCTTAAAATTCACGCTCGAACAGACGTTGATTTTTTCGTGTCTCGTCAAATTCCTTTGCATAGGAAGGATAGACAGTTTCATTTCCATTTTTCCTTCGCGAAATTTTGCCACCCCCGAAGCTGTGTCATTGCAAGACAAAGATCTATGTATATGCACGTATCCTGTTAGCACTACGTCTTCTTCGATCTTAGCCTTTGAGAGCTGAGAGCGTGTTTCTTCTCGTGTCAGGCTTGTTCTTTTTCGTAAAACTTCAGGACTTTATGTTCGACGGAACCCGGGGATTTTCACGGACTTTGCCGAAGAAGCTTTCATGTGACTTTTTTCTTGCAGCCTGGCGACCCGATTTCACAGTATTCCCGATTTTATGACCCACTCAGAAGCTTCAAAACTTAGAAAGCTTGTAGCACCACTATAAAATCCAAATGGTACTTCGCCAAATATTGTGATATTGGTGTTTCTGCTTCAATACGGACGTTTAATGTATAAATTAAATGTAGAATGGTCAACTCAATTAATCCATCAAATGTGAATGCGATTTGTCGAATTATTTAGAGCATTATTCAAATATCCTATTATTCAAATATTATTCTACAGATTATTATGCTTTAATACGGCTCAGAATTGATGTTTAATGGAATCAGAAATATTTCATATAACAATAAAAGGTTTTAGTTTGATTTTTGCCCGATGCAAATACGTGTACTGGACAAAAAACATAATCTCAATAGAATGAAATCAATGTTGATTTGAATCAAGTAACGTTGATTTCCATAAAACAGCAAACAGGCGTTCTAAAAATTTCATTCTTTCTAAAGGTGGAGTTGATTTAAAAAAAAAAAAAAAAAACAAATCAACCTTTCACTTATTCTCGGAGAATTTTATTTTCTTCAACCGACAATTTTTAAAATGTGTTATTTTATGAAATATTTCTATCTTTAAAATGTGTTCTTTTCTTTTTATGATTGCGTTATGAGTTTTTTTTTTTATAAAAAATATAAAAATCATATTGCGGAATAATTATACAAAATGCATTTTATTGTTACAAGACTAAAGAATTTATTTTACATGTATAAATCTAGTTTTCAATTATTCAAATTCTTCCCTATTGTATATCCTCTTATAACTTATCTTTTTAATTCTGCATCGTTAAAATTATAAACTGTACAAATTCTACAATCTCTTCATTTGTAATTATTTAAATTTTGCAGAAGTCAGAGGGGATTTAACACGCAGGCTTTATCTGTAATGAAATTCATGTCGAAGAGAAAGGATTGAATGACAAAAACGCACAGCTTGCTGTATATATATCAGTAGCAGCACGTGCGTAATTGAAAATACGTGAAAATACGGGAAAACGCATGTTGATTCTGCGACTTTCCGGCATGAAGGGTGAGTAAGAGATTTTTTTTATTTCTTTTCTACTTTGCTAACGACAAAGTCGTGACAAAAAATACCGCGAATTATTAACGTGAAAAACTAACGATATTGTTCAGGTTTATTTTTATTACAAGATTTTCGATGATAACTTTTTTTCCCGAATCTGATTAATTTCATAAAATTCTATCCAGATTTATATTTTCACACAATCATTTTATTCATTAAGTTATAATTTAATTGAATTGCAGACATTACTTTATTAACACGATCTAGTTTTTGTTTTATTTAATATTTTAATTAATTCGACTAATTGCTTAATTATTTTAAATTTAACTTTTTAATTAATTTAATTCATGTTATATGAAAAATGTACGACTGTTTCGTTAGAAAAGTAATTACCAATTATAGTTAATTAATTCCATGACTAATTCACATGGAATGATCCGTGACTTTCACACGAATTTTACATATCAAAACTATAGAAACAAAATCCCCATTCTCTTAGTTAGTACATAATTATGGAATATAATGTACAGTAAATATAGGCAATAATGATGGTATTGAATATAGTGCACGGTTATTGTTTTGTTGGGTAATAATTAAATTAATGTCATTCCGGTTTAGCGAAATGGAACACACTTCAGTGTCCGTCACCGCAAAAATAGCATTAGAATTCGGGATAATTCGGCGACCGCATTGCGTAAATGCTGGGAATTTGAAATTCCCTCGCAATCCCATGGCGTAACATCTGTTCTGCATAACCTAATTAACCAACATTCGCGCACTCAATTTAAATTCCGTATTTTAGATTCAGTAACGTTTTCAACGTTAGAGACGTAATATGTCCGATTGTTTTAAGCCTTAAACTTTAAGGAGAAGAACATCATATACTCAGTTAACCATAAACAGTTGTATGAATGTTTTATCTATATTCATAATCTGGTACTTTATGAATAAATTTCAAAAAGAAATTTTAAAAATTAATTTTAACGAAGAATAATGTTTCATGCAACTGTATAATATTCGATGAAATTTTGTGATAACTCTATATCACTGTGAGTGTAATAAATTGTTTACACGACGTCATATAATCGTAGAAAGCTGTGTTTATATTGAAGGTATATGTCGATAAGTCGACCTAAGTAACTCTGAGAAGATTCCCAAAGGCAACAGATCTAGGTTTTGATATAAAATTTTATTAACAGTCTTATGTCATTTCAATCTTTATATTAATTTCTATTTCTATTACAATTTTTTATGCATAATAAATTGAATAATGACAAATCGAAGGAAAAATTAGGGAAAAGTTAGCATCGTTTTTTTTAACATGATATGCTATGAATATTTATTGAAACCTTTATATTTCATAATAAATGCATCAATCACATTGGTGCTGTAAATTATCATGCATTTACGACAAATGTATGTTTATACCATGCTATATCATCAATCATTGAAGGATCATACATCAATGCTTAAAGAAAACTTAATATTTCCTAAGCAATGTGGTTCGAATGTGCAGAACTGACATTTCTTCATATCTTGAAAGTTTGTTTTAAAAAAGTCTTTCAGTTATTGTAATAGTTTCAAAGTTATTTGTAGTGATCAAAGTTACTGTACAGAATGCACTTTAATAATATATGAGTTCCTGTTCAACATATAAGGTTTCAATAATTTTTCTAATATGGATAAGAGTTTAACAGTTTTTTAGCAAAGTTTCAGAAAATATTATTCGAACTGTTCTTATAGATACTTTACAAACGGTTCTTCAATTTTAACTTAAAAATTTTACAATTATAAATTATACATATACTTACAGATATTTCAATTTGAATTGACTTAATTTCCGATGTCTTAACTTTTCCTATAAATCTCTTATCTGATCTGGAATGCTTTTTCTCCTATAATCCTGCGTTTGACATGCGTGGTAGACTTCAATTAATTCACATCGCATGTCAAGAGAGTGTACCGTTGATTTAATTACTGACTGAGTATTGTTGATTAATTCACCTGTTTTGTGAGGTATATTTACATATTCACGAATTTTACGGGCAAGATATACACTTTGAACAAACAAATTGGTAATCAGAAAATTGAAAGTATGTAAACGTATTGAAATCTGCAAAGTAAAACTACAGTTTTGAAAGTTTTACGAATAAATTTTACGCAAGTTCCGAACTTTATCTATTCCATACTAACCTAATGTTAGCATAAAATGCACATAAACTTTGCATGTAGGTAACTAATTTCAAAATACTGATAAATTAAGTAGAATTGCCTTAGGCTGGTAAATTAATCATTTGTAATTTCATTCTTACAAGATTATTATGATAACGTTTTAGATAATTTTTTTTTTTATTATTTTCAGTTATAGAAATATAACACGAAAACATTCGACAAAAAATGTGTCAAAACTATTATATCCCGGAATTATTAGGAAATAGATACGTCCGTAATTTTTTCTCGGATTGATTCTTCAACAAAAGTTCCCATTGTACATTTTCATTGAACTTTGCAACTCGAACATATTTATTCAACAAGTAGAATTTGATATTGTAACTTACAATACATTGTTCCTATTGTTTGTGTTCTTCCTGCAAACCATGAAAATTTTGTTGTAAATGGAACTTGGGATAATTAACAAATGTTGCTGTACTTTGAATCGTAACAGTTTTCTCTTTATCATTTCTAATCCAATTTGATTCGATGGTGAAATGCACATAAAGTTTGCATGCTGGTAATCTACCTTTACTGATAAATTAAGCAAAATTACACGGTTTGTAATTAAATCAGTCTAACAAAACCTTAATTAGCTACTGAAAGAACGAGGTCGAATCTTTAACGTAAAATTAGAGCTTTCGACATGATACATTAAACTGATTGTGCCAATCTTGTATCGAACGACATTTCGAATGATCGTGAATATCGCACGTCGAGGCGCGAGCGCCACGGATAATCGAATCATGGAAATTGCCGGGCCAAGTCGCGTTAGATCGTGCTAATGGAATTTACGCAAGAAAGAAACTTCGCGAAACTGCCCGTTCTAATTAGAACGATGAATGTATTTCACGTACAGTACTATCGGGGACAAGTTCAACTTAAGTCCGCTGTTTTTACTGCTTTAGTTGACTTAAGTGGCATTTGCAAAAACGCTGTTGCGGATTTAACCCCTCGTGTATACGCGTCTGACGTGTTGATCCACGCTCCTGGCTCTTACTTAACTCGTCTTATATTCCTAATTATCTCTGGACAATTTATTTCTTTAATATCGTCAGAAA
>JABFQA010002745.1:0-10745 GCA_022817065.1 Probaryconus sp. ZL-2020
GAAGCTAAAATTTGGATATTAATTTTTTTATACTGCAAATAAGAAAGATTGAGGTATTATAATTTCAAGATTGATATTGAGGCGTTTCTTATGTTCTAATTGAATAATAATTTCATAATTCAGTCAATTATAAAAGCTACTTATAAAATCAATGGTCGTTCGTTTAATCAAAGCTTTCTAAAGGTTAATCCGCATAAATATCGAATCGCAATCAATGAGTTAATTTTTTTCCATTTAAAAATCACAAGAAGGAATAATGGAATAAAGACGAAACCGTTATCGAAGTCCGTTTAAGAAATAATGAATTAATTTATTTATCTTATTTATATGCTTGATAATTTCGCCATGGAATTTCGTGCCTTTGACTTTGGTCTTTATATTTGTTTCTTGAAGTTTGTTTGATAATTCATGGTGCTGTGGATGAGTACAATAAATACTCTTTCCTTTTTGACTCAATATATACCACAACAATTCAAGTACAGCTTCATCTTATTAAGAAAGCTTTAGTACGAAACTTTGTATTCTCTATACTTCTTCAAACTTTCAAAGAAAGGATTCCTTTTACTGTCAAGGTGGTCTTTATAATATTATGAAACCAATTCAAATTGAAGGAAATACGTTTATTTGAGACACGCTTTCGATTAAAGTTTCTTCTTTATGAACAAATGAACGTTGTATAACTTCGTTGAATGTATATTGAATTTCGTAACTGCGATTAAATCTAATAAATAATATAAACGACCATTTCTTTGTTGGCGTTACTAAATTAGCGCAGTTAATAATGGGGGAGGGGGGGGGGTTTAAAAAACTTGGTGCCACTTCTCGATCGTTATTCACGGCTCATCCAATAACGGTTGCCATGGCAATTGTGGCAATGATAGAAATGATTTTCAGTTATGGTAACTGAAGTATTAAAGATCAATTTACAACGGAGGAATACGCCAACTTTTGCGTCGACTAATTGGACGAATCTGCGTTACTAATTAACTCTCCAAGCGCGTACACGACCGCTGGTATGAAGTATTAGTGAGCTCTCCGTCTGTCCCCCTTGCCCCGCCGCGGCTCTCGCGCATTATATATTGAACGCGGCAACATTAATATTTATATCGTTCCAACTGATGATTAATGTTATTATTACTTATTAACGAGCGTTTCAATTCGGAAAATGTTTCCCCGAAAAGGGAAATTGCGCGCCAGAAGATATTTCGGCCCGTTAATTGCCAGCAGCAATTCTAAATTATATGTTATTGCGAAATTAATTATTTGCAGTGCTCTTCTTAATAAGAAGTAGGAGCATAATTGGGCTCGTTCGAGCGAATGCACATTCAAGATGCGTTGCAAATTTTCGACGTTATTATAATAATAATAGTAATAATAATAATAATAATAATAATAATAATAATAAAGGTAACGCCATGATACTATCAGTTTTTCGCAAAAGCGTTACAAACTCCACATCGACACAGTTGTGGTGTTTATTTTCAGTTCATCGTTATTTCGTTTAAGAGTATTCGTAATTTTAATTTCGTCGAATACATCGTAACGTAAATTCCTGATCGACCCAAATAACGCACAGGCAAAAGCGTAACGAATTTTTGGTAGAATAAAAGTGCGCGTATATTAACGACGGCGATTACACGGAGGGTGCAGATATCGGCACTCCTCAAGCCGATTAATGCCAATATCGCCCGGGCAATAAATTTGGCGAAACGCGATAAAGTGCGGCATTTCGTAACTGGACGATGCAGTCGAAGGCAGAGGCAGTTTATTTTGCGTTCTCTATTTCCTCGTTTGTCCTCCTCCTCCCCCCCCCCGCCCACTTTTTGGCAATGCCTGCGGCATAACATAATACGCGGACGCAAAATCGCCGGGCTATCTCGCGGGAGTAACAATGGCAGCACCGCCAGCGAATCATGTTACCAACGAAGCCCATACGCGAGATAATTGTCACATTACTCCGTTGAGAATTCAATTAAATCGAGTTATAGCTCGGCGTGGGCGTTAAGCATGCGAAAGTTACCCGCGGAATGGCGCTGCGCGGACACACGATTCGGGTTAACAATTCCATCTTTACTGCGAGCTTTGCGGCCACGCGAGCTCGGCCGATATTACGAATATGTATCGGCGTTCGATTTATGGCCCTCGTTGCGTACGCCAGCCGATTTTATAATTCTGACAAATTGCTTTATTTCACGCACTCGACGCCTCCGCGTTTTGTGGTCAAGTTCATTCGATCGAAACTACTCCCGTCGATTATTTTCTGACATTGTTACCAGCGTTCATTAAATCCTCATCAATTGTTCGCCGCCGAATAGTTATAATTCTATCGCAGCGACGATGATTATCATTTTTGCGTTATCGCATTTTCCCGATGGCATTTGAAAATTGTTCGGGAATAACGCCGATTGACGGGACCATTTTTAAGATGAAATTGTGCGTTTGAAAATTTATGATACTCTTTCAACGTCGAAATAAACGATTGGAAGAATCGGAATTCCGAATGTTACGTGTGGACGAAAAAAAAAAGTGTCTGGACTCTGTGCTTTTGAAGGTTTTGGGAAAATTTCCAAAACGATTCAATTGGTTTTTGTTATAAATATATGTTGATTACATTGAACTTCGTTTACTTTGCATTAATTTCAAATACCTTACCTTCCATTTACACATTCTTTCTTGAACAAACAATGCCATTTACTGTAATGGAATTAACAACTGAAAGTGCGCATTGAAAATGATCAAGTATAATGAATATTTATAACAAGTGTTTATTCAGGTATAGAGCATTTACATAAATTCGTAATCTAATGTTATAAAGCGTAATGCATAATGCAATTAATAAATTAATTACCACATTTAACCCAATTATACAGTGATTTCATTAATTAATAGGAATCACCTAAAATATTCATTTTTCATGTTAACCAATTTTAACAAAAATTATCCAGTGGTATTAATCCACGACGGCGCATAAAAATGAAAATTATAAACACGTCAGGAACTTTATGTCCTTCATCCTTCATTCTCATATTTATTTCAGGAGTTATGATTATATTTTTGTATTTCTTCGGGAAAAATCTATTTCATGGTCTGGTTGACGAGAGATGGAAAATATATTCACCGTGTTATTGCGTAAAGAACAGTCGACTCTGTTTCTTATTTCACCCCCTCCCCTCATACTGTATAATGTTTAAAATGGATTATACCGTCTCCAATTCGATGTTACTGTAATCTGATTTTGAGGGCCGAACATTTTTTTTATTGTGACTTCTGACAAAGCAGTGCCACGGTGCATGGGCACTGTTTTCCAACCGAGCCACAGTAAAGCACAGCTCATATAACATAACGGGACAAAACCGCTACAAATAAAAAAAAAACTTATCTTCCGACACGACGTCGTGGAACTACCATTTATTTCGTGAATCACTTCTCTGTCTATGGGATGCGACATCGTAGAGCCAATCAATCGATACATTCTGCTGCTTCAGCAGTTACACAAATTTTGCAATTTTCTGACACCCTAATTTTTTGAGGCGAATAAGTTATGTGTGTCCTTTAAAACTGAATATAATTAACGTTGACCACAGACTGGGCATTACGTGATCCATAAAACAATTTATTTTAAAAACAAAAAACAGATTCTAATGCTTATTTAAATAAAAAAGAAATCGAAACAATGTCTTTATAGACTGAGTTTATCGAAGGTGCAAAACAAAGTAAAAATATCTCCTTTGGGTAAATTCGAAAAGAATTGCAGCATCGCAATTCTCATGTCCACGTGACTCCTGGAATCAGTTTAAATGGAAGCATATAAAAAAATTGAATGAAAAGTTAATGAATAACACGTTGAAAGTTCTATGAAGGACTTTTCGAAATCCGCTGAAGGCTACGTCTGCTTGACGATAAAGTGAGCGACAATACAGAGTACGAAATCATTGATAGAAATTTCGCTGCATTTATATCTAATTTAGTGGAACACATGGTGTGAAAGACACAAATGAGAATTGAGGACGTAGCCAGGATGTAGGTGCAAATAGACGCGAGAACAGCGGAAGAGGACATTGAGAGAATTCAATACCACGGTCGATTATGCAGACAGCAGCCTCTCGGATTACGTGTATTGCGCGACCATTTTGATGAAGAGATTACGTATAACATTGAAATACCTGCAAAATATACTGATTGCAAGTTATTTTTTGCATAAAATTCTGATTCAATGAAATTCGTTATTTGAGCCCATTCAATGTTTGGAAATTACATTTGGCCAAAAAAGTTACATTTTATAAAATGAAATAAAATTCACTTTGTTCGTTTTATTAAATTAATCAATTTTATTTTGTAAATTTCAACTGGATTTCGTGAAAATGTTCACGCGAGTGATCAAATTTCTCAGGATGAAAATTACGTAACAAATCTTTATGAAATTCATGTAACATTGTTTGGTAGAAAATCAGTGTTTGATAAAATGTCCATTAAAAGCACAAAGTATACAAAAAAGAAATAAGAAACTTTTTGCATTATTACGTAGGGACGTGTTCGCGTAAAAATTTCCGTTAAACAGAAAAGTTACCAACGTTTGGCTTTGTCTTTTTTCTTCCCTATTGTGTACACGCGCAAAGGGTTCGACAGACGGCTTTAAGAATTTCTTGAATTAGTGAAATATCATCCATTAAATCGCCTTGTGACATTTTTTCGTGCACTTGGACTTGACTAATTTTTAGGACAAAATCGGTCAACAATTAAGCACATACAATAAAATGAAAACGAGTAACAGCTGTGCATATACGGTGGAAACGTTTAATTGATCACTGAATTGAGTATCGATAATGAAAGTGCATTGTTATAGAAACATATAAATTCATTTTATGAGGCAACAAAGTACATTTGTGTCGCGATTCATGAGTGCTGTATTCTTTTAGTATTTTAGAGGTAAAGATTTTTGTATTCATAATTTTTGCTTTTGTACGTAAATGTGCTAAATTTTGTTTGATTATCAACACTTTCAATGGATTTTAAATGTCCTTAAGAATTTTGAAGTGGCCTTGAAAGAAAAGTTTGAAAATTAATTTTGTTAAAAGACAGTTGAACACAATACATTTAATTTATACGAGTGTAACTTTTTTCTATAAATTTTAACATTTTATTAATTTTCAATGATAAAGGATTTTGTTAATATAATTCTTTTATATGTTTCACAGATGAAGATTCCGGGATTACTTTTAGTAAGTATTTCGAATTAATAAATACAAATTTAATTAATGATAATACATAATTAATTTTTTGTTTAATAGTTTTGCATTGCACTCGTCACCAGTGCAAGTAGCATTAATGAAAGTGTAGCGCCAAAAACCACACCATCAGTAGAAAATATTGACAGTCAGTAAAATTATAACTATTTCTTATTTACAATATATAATTTGTAAAAAATTTAATTCAACTTAATATATATTTATTTTAGAAAAAGTTGTATGTTATTATGGACAAAACAGGCAAATGTTCAGAAATCCTGATCCATTGAATATAACTGATATTAACACGAGATTTTGTACACATCTCATTTGGTCTTCTATGATTTTAACAGAACATGAAGATTTCAATATTAGAAATACAGGACGAAGTGAAAAAGTGGCTATGGAATCTTTTACAGGTTTAAAAAATGACAATTTAAAGGTATTGTTATCATGGAATGTATGGGCTTATAATGTGAACGTATACCGAAGGTTAGAGTCATCATGATCATTATAAAATTTCAATCCTTTGAAATGAAATACAATAAATTATTTGTTATAGCCTAATCTTACTAAGAAAAGATAGAAGAGAATTAATAAGAAAAGTCATTAAAGTGATTATGGACAACAACTTCGACGGTCTGGATTTGGACTTAGCTTATGACAAAGAAACGGAAATCAGTCTTGATCATCAGCTAGCTTTTATGGCTGATCTTTCGATTGAACTGAAAAAAAACAATTATTTATTTTCAATGTCAGCTACTTCCAACTTAGATCTCGTGAGACGTTTATACTATATTCCTGAAATGGCTAGGGCGGTAGATTTTATAAATTTGAAAGCAGATGATTTGGCTGGTTATGATAAGACATGCAAATTACTTGCGCCACTTTATACGAAATCATCAGAGTCTACAAGTTTAGTATGTAATAATTTAAACATTTTATAACATAACAAAAATACAACATAATTCTATTATGGTTTAATTTCTATTAAAGAATAAGATTGTGCGGCATTGGATCACAAACGATGCACCAGCCCATAAACTTGTACTTGGAATTCCAACGATTGGTCGTCATTATACATTGTTAGACGGTAGTAAAAATATACCTGGTTCGCCAGTTACTGGTTATCCAGTGTTTATGGCATACAATAGGTTGTGTCAAATGTTGAGAATTGAAAATTGGGATAGAAGATATGCAATGCTTGAAAAAGTCAATTATGCTGTTAATGGAAGGGAATGGATCACCTACAACAGCTTACAGTAATTCTGAATTAATTATCGTTAATGAATTTTAATTTAATTTTTATTCACTTCATCTTTTTTTTATTAATTTTGTTTTTAGTTCGATAATGGAAAAGATGGAGTTCGTTAAAGTATCAGGTTTAGGAGGAGCAGCAGCTTGGGATATTAGTTGGGACGACCATAAAGGAAACTGTGGTGATCAATGGCCAATATTAAAAATCATGAATCTTATACTTAGAACCAAAATTAGTCGAAACCATTCCATTTTCGAAAGTATTATTCGAAATAACCCGTACTTGGAAGAGCTGATAAAGAATAACCCACCATTGAAGACATTTAAAAATGAAACTTCAGAAATCGTAAAATCAAAAGTAGAAGCACCTAAATTCATATTAGTTACAAATTCTCCTCCAACGGCACCATTACCACCTACTACAGTATTTCCTTTCAAAAAACCTCTTATCGAACCAGGAATATTACCACCAAAAAAGAAAGTGCCAATTGATCCGTTGAAGGATCCTTTAATTCTTCCAAATCCTGCCTATCCAAATCCAAAGGATCTACCAAGTTTAAATGATTTGTTGTCTCCTTTTCTTAAAGTCCCTCAAAAACCAACAAATACTCAAATTAAACCAGCACCATCGAATGATAATTCTGAACTTCAACTTTCTAAAGAAGAAGTTCAAAAATCTAATAAACAAATTATACCAACCCGTCCAATAATAAGTCCAGGAATCAATCCTAATTTGCCATCTATACCTCATAGGACACCAGTAACTCAGAAAGGATTTAATAAAAAGAATCCTCCTGTATTGTCTGGTAATACAGCAAAACAACCATCTCCACTGCCTGTGTCACAATGGCAAGCACCCAATAGAAGAATACCTGCTGGAAGCTCAACAATACAATGGCCAAAACGACCGAATCACTATCCACAGAATACAAATCAGTATCCAACTGCATCTTCTGTAACACAGTCATCAATAAAACAAATTACTCAACAGTCACCATCTTCAAATATTAAAGTAACTGGACTTCAATGGAATCCAATAACAAATAAATGGCAAACAGTTCAAACACAAAAAGCGTGGAATCAAGGAAGGAATCCGTATATTGGAGGTCAATTAATGCCACAATCATTGGGTAATATCTGCACCAAAGAAGGATTCATGTATGATCGTAGAAACTCGACTAGATTTTATAGATGTGTTCGAGAGGGTTATATGTTTAGACTCTACTTATATCATTGTCCAAATGGACTTATTTTCAATCGACGAAGTAACAATTGTCAATGGAAGTAGAAAAATGAAAGTTGAATTTATAGGCCAAATAAATAAATTATAATGAATTCTAGAACAAATTTTTTTTAATTATTACATTCCCTCCAAAAAAAATATACAACATGGAAAAACACTGAAAATAGTTATGTTTTTACTTATATTCTTATTGTTATACAATCTGTAAATAATTTTATAATTTTAACGAGCAACAGTTTTACGTGTATGCAAATGTAGGAATATTCCATATTTTCTGTATGTTATAAGATCATTATTGTAGGTACGGCTAAATTAAATATATTTATCTTTATTTAATGATTGGCGATGTACAGAAATCGAGAAAACTTTTTTAAAAAATAAAATATGCATGAAATAAAGTAATTCTTTTGTATACGTTGATTAATTAAAGAAAAATAATATAAAGTATTGGCATACAATTTTGAAAGAATTGTTTGTTTTGTAATAATTATGTAATCTATGTGCTTTCAAAATATTTAACATGCTATATTTATTTAAACAGGTTTCATAATTATTGTATAGAACAACTGTGCAAATATAGAGGTGCGGTTTATGTTTCGAATTATGGCAAATGTACAGATACATAAATTAACTTAGAGCGTACTATAAATATAGTCGCATTTTAATTCCATGTCGTCAATAATAATTTTTATTTCGTTGGACAATAATTAAATCTTAAGGTATTCGATTTCTGTATTATTTTACTCGTGTATTTTTCCATATTTCTTCGAAGATTATTTAAATTAATTTATTATTAAAAAAACTAATTAATCGTATATTTAATTAAATTCTAAATTTCAGATGCGAGGTGCGATATTGTTATCTGTCGTGGCATTTGCCGCGTGTTTGACAGCAAGTTCAGGAGAACCTGGCCTTCAGCCACTTGCCAAACCTCTTCTTGCTCCTCCTGCTCTTCCTGCTATAACCACTCAAACCCAAACTCAAACCAGTACGTAAATCTATGGGAATAATAATTTTATACAATCATTATGTCATTTCAATTTATTATTAATATTATACTTACAACTTAGGCCGTATAGTATGTTACTTGGGAAGAACGAGAACTGTTCGCACCAACATTGGCCAAATTGATATCTCTCAACTTGATCAAACTTTGTGTACACATGTTATCGTATCCTCGATCACCATTGATGTCAATGGACAAGTTCGTTTGTTGGATATTAGGGAAGACCAAACCACCACCTTGTTGACTACCTTAAGGACCCTCAGACAACGCAACATCAAAACATTGTGGTCTTTGGGAGGATTGACAGAAAACATCGAAACTATAAACTCGTAAGATACAAAATAATTTCTTTTTATAAATGAAAAGAAATCTTTTTGGAAACAGTTAAAAAATCAAGAATATCTATTTTTGTAGATTGATTCGCACAACTGAAACTCGCAGAACCGTGGTAAGAGGTTTGGTCGATTGGATCAGAACCAACAACTGGGACGGTTTAGATTTGGACTTGGCATGGAGAAACAATCAACCAATCGATGTCAATTCCCTTATTGCTCTCTTGGGCGATCTCAGATTGGCATTGAACCAAAATAATCTTCTCCTCACTATGGCTGCTTCTGCCAATCTCGATGTCATCAGAAATATGTACAACATCCCACAAATGATAAACTTGTTGGACTTGATTAACTTGAGGGCTATTGACTTGACTCTGCCAGCACAACGTTGCAACCTACTTTCTCCATTGTACTCTCCACTTACGTCTGACATTGCACTTAACAGTGTTGTAAGTTATATCTCCAACTCTTTAATCGTCCAATTTCCATTTCAATCAATCTAACTGTAATTTTTTTTTAATCTTCAATAGGATGCTGCAGTACAGTTGTACCTGAGACTTGGAATCCCAGCTAACAGATTGATACTTGGTGTTCCAATGATTGGACGACAATACACTTTGGCAGATCCTCTCCTTAATCTTCCAGGTTCTCCAGTCATCGGTCAGCCATCCATTCTTCCATACAACAGAATTTGCCCATTGTTGAGAGACAATTGGGATCTTAGATGGGCTGAACAACAACGCGTTGAATATGCCACCAAAGGCAACCAATGGATCACTTACTCCAGTATCAGGTAATTTCATGATGCTACTTGACTAACATTTATTTTAACAAAGAATTGAAATTAACGTAGTACATTGTCTATTTCAGATCAGTTGCGGATAGAGCAACTTATGCCCAAAGATTGGGATTGGGAGGTATTGCAGCTTGGGGCATTGGGCTTGATGATCACAGTGGTGTTTGTGGACCAAGGTGGCCACTACTCAGATCCATCAGTGCTGTTCTTCTGAGAAGAACTGACCCAATTCTTACCTGGGGATCTATCCAAGCACTAAATCCAAATCTTCCTGTGTCACTTCCACTTCCAAACCAAATTAATCAACCACTCCCACTTCCACTCCCAAATTTGAAACCTTTGGGAATTACTGGATGCAATAAATTGGGATTCGCACCAGATTTGAAAAATCCAAACAGATATTTCAGATGCATTATTACCGGCAAAAGTGTTCGCATCGTTCAAATGATATGCCCACCGACCCTCGTCTGGAATCCTCTCTTAAACGTCTGTGATTGGCCACAGAAACGCTTACTTTAAGGTGTAAGAATTACCAATTATGGAAGCAGATTTATAAAATACTTTTATTGAGGAACTAGAAATTATTAAATTAATTAATGTACTTTAATAATTTATTATAACCAATTGATATTATTGTTATAACGATAATAATAAAATTATATATCTGATAATATAATTATGTGCAATTTCTTTTACCCGACACATTTTCATCTTCTTGATTTTATTTAGTTAAAATAATTATTTTTTAAAGTATTATGGTGATGCATTTCACAATTTTTATCGTCATTATAACTGTACAATATTGATTTCCATTGCCTAATAGAAAATATTTGAAATAAAATATTACAATGAAAATGAAAGCAACTTTATCGTGCGATTCTACTTT
>JABFQA010002746.1:0-10745 GCA_022817065.1 Probaryconus sp. ZL-2020
TGCATATTAATAAATGTTTTTTTTTATAATTTGAAAAAATAAAGTTCATTCACTTATTATCCTCAAATTCTTGTAAAAAAGTTTCTCAAGTGAACAAAACGTTATCACAATAACATAAAGAAAGAAAATTATAGTTAATAATTAATAATTATTCATACTAACACTAATTATGCAAGTAAAGTTATTTTTCAGAATCGCTACTTCTTTATTTATAATAATTTCATGTGTAATAAATATTATCAGTTTTTTTGTTAATCTATTTTGTATCATAAAACCATTTGCATTTTCCAATAATTACAACAAATAAAAATAGTAATAAAAAAACCTGTCAAGGAAGAATGAAAATAATAGCAGTGTCATTATATAATTTACGCTCTTCAGTTTTACAAAATCAATTTGACTATTTAAAATATGTATGCAACATATTTTCAAATTACAATTTTTATTGTTATACAAATGATTGCTTTAGTCAGAATGGAATTTTCAAAAGTTTGAAAAGAAGTCGAAGAATTGTGTATTAAAAAATGCTAATTCACTACAGATGCGCAAAGTAATCTGTTCATCATTTTTACACCCATCAATGACGCGATTGTAATTCTTCAAAAGCTGTCCTTTTTGAACATAAATTATAATTTAAACCACAGTGACACTTCCTCTGAAATATCACACGCACACATACACAAAAACAGGGAAACTACAAAGACGTCATTGTTATATACAAGAACGTTAATTACAATAAAACTTGGTGCAAATATAATAACGAAATTTAATATTACGAAATTGCATTTAATGACAACAACTAATTTCTATTATTTAAACGGATCCAGATAATTTGATGACTCGACATTATAAAATGTATGTCAATCTGTTCGTCTAATCCGTACAACTTTGTTTATTAAGGACTTCGGTCTATACAATAATCGTTAATAACATTTTAAAAATAATTTGTAATGAAAATCATATCTAAATTCATTGATGAACATTTTTAAAGATTCTCAGATGAAAAATCATTCATCTAAAATATTTCATTAACATCTGTTGGTGTATAATTTTTCTTGACAATAATAAAATAAACGTTAAAAGATTGAAAAATATCCAACAATAATTTATGGTTAAACACCCCTTGTTTGTTTGCCACGAAAGGAAAAATTATTTTTAGGAAAGTTGTTAATAATAGTATTTGTGCAAGATCGAATGCAATATATATGATAATGGAATCTGTTGTAAATACAAAAACAACAATGAAGATTTATTCAACATCATACTTGTTAACAATTGCAGGATTGTGTAAACTTTTTCTAACAGATAAATAATGAATTTGTCATTTTTCATTCCAGTTTATTATTATTCTTATCATTTTATTTCAACTATTTCCTAATTGAAACTATTTCCTAATTGCTTGAATTTATCGATAAAGATAATTCATGATGAATAGTATATTTTTATGAATTCTATTTAAACATTTATAATTTTATTGTTGATAATATATTTTTATACAATTATATTTTTTTATATTGTCAATATAAGAGTAACCACAATTTTATCATCACGTTGGAGGCCACAAAAGTTATCATGAAGTTAAATTTAATTTTAATTAACATATCTATTCGAAATAAATTTGTATAATTTCAACTCACTGACCAGTCCAATAAAATGTCTACCAATAAATAGAAACATCATATGATAAATTCATTTCACAAATAATTCCATACAAATTATTTTTAAAAAATTAATTAGTTAACGTTAATGTACAAAAAAAGATACAAAAAAAAGATAAATTCTTACACAATAATTTAAGAAATAACAATAAAATTGACAGATAAGTTATTTTTAAATAATTAATTTGAAATAAGTTTAGAATAATAATCTAATGGTCAGAAAAATGTCTACGTTAGAGATAAGACCCTTCCATCGGTTAATCATCTACTGATATATAGCCGGTGTCACCACTCCTCACCTATCATCGAATTGCATATAGCATTTACAAGACTGAGGAGCGATCAAGCTTAGACTTTTGATTATCAGTCAAGTGCGGTCGTTTACGTCAATCGCTTCGTTCTCTTCGCACCAGTGAGAATCTATTACAAGTGAAAAAGAAATAATAATTATTTTTTTTTTTTCATTCAATTGAAAAATCAAAATTGTGATAAAGTGCCCTTTCGAGAAAAATATATCGAGTTTGCATCAAACTCGGTCATCGCTGTAAGCAAGAAAAATTGGATTGAAATATCGTTTTGGCTTGAAGAGTTCTCTTCGAAAAACTTCGACACGCTGGCGCAAATTTATCGAAATGTGTTTTCGTTGTAAGTATCCGCAATCTTGCGGTAATGTCCACTTCGGAAATAAGGAAACTTAAAGCGTTAAGCGACCCCAATTTAATCACCCTTTGTATCCCGAGATCAATACGGATTTTTATAGTTCCTTTCAGAAAAGGACGAAAAATTAATTTTAGATTTTGTTAATTCAATTAATGTTATCACATTCAGTTTCAAATCAACTTGAAGTTTCGAATTAAATGAATCATTATTATAAAACAGTCCTTAAAAATTTTCGTCGAAAATTTTTTATTAATATTTCGTGTAGAACATGACTAACGATTTTTTCAATGTAAAAATTTTTTGTTAATTAACGTTAATATAAAATAAGATATAATAAAGTACAATTTATTCGTTGGCCAAAGGAAAGAAATAAAAATGAATATATATGTTTATTTTATCATTTAAAAAACGCGATTAGTTATCACTGGAAGTAGAATTTTATCAAAAAGTTGTTGACAATATGGAAAATGAAGAAAGCCAGTATTTCTTTTCTCGCGGGATGACAGAGATAATAAACTTTGGACAGTTTTCTCAAACGGAAAATTGGTGAATGGAAACTTTTGATAAATGTATTCTGAGGTAAAATAAGCTGTAATCGAATCGAAACAATAATTTTCTTATCGGAGATGGTGCCAAAGTAATTCGATAAATAAAATTGTACAGATAATTGAAAGATGTAAAACTACATTATTCTCTATAATGTAAACTTAAGAAATGGTTGTTAATAGTCGAAGAAATTATTTAATATTTTTAAGACATTATTAATTAAAATACAAAAAATAGTTAGATTACATTTGTTGTGACACGTTGATAATTAATTTGTACTTGTTTCACAATTAATCGTAAAGGCAACTTTAGCATGATAAGCTACATTTCATCATTAAAAATGCAATGAGATTATAATCGTCATTTTGTTGCTTATCATTTGAGTTATTTTAGAAAGTTGACGTGAAGATTATTTCTTTTGTCAAGATCCAAAGTTTAATATTTTGAAAATAAATGTATGTGTTATAGTCTAAGAAAAAGAAAAGTATTACGAAAGATTACGTTCTTAAGCACAAACAGATTCATAAAATTACAATTTTTAATGGTAACTTTGCATGGTTAATTTTAATAAAGAAAACTTAATTTAGAAAATGTAATATTGAAAAACATGTTGAAAGATATTATCATTTGGCAAAATTAATAATTATGAAATACGACTTTTAGGTACAACATAAATTATAACTGAAGATCATATTAACTTTCAAATTATAACATGGTTTCAAATTAAAACTGTAGTTAAGAAATATGATTCTAATCTCTGTCATCAACATACATCGTGAATAAATTTAACTAATAATAAACTTTGAAAAAAAAAGGAACCAATTGACATGTCAATTGAATGCTTATCGCCTTTTAATGCAATGACAAAATGCAAAAGAATTTTTGATCAACAATGTCGATAAATAAAAAATGAATTCTTTCCAATAAAATTATTTGTTGTCTCGCTAATGTTTCATAGAAATAAAGAAAACATTTTGTCATTCATTATTACGGGGAAAAAGAATCATTCAGAAATTATATTCACGAATTAACAAAATTCGTGCTAAACACAATTGAAAGTCGTTACATCCTTTTAATTGGTCATTAACTGTTATTAACAACAGTTGCAGTAATTGTGACATTGATTTAATTCTTCATAAAATTCAATTAAAAAATATTATAACAATCATATCTGTAATTTCTCGCAATGCACCGTCGCCTTCAAATGGTTTACATAACTTTGAACAGCACGCAATTGTCTTTTGCAACACAGCCACCTCCGACTATCCATTCAGTTTATGGCAAATACTGACACAACACTGATGAAAAATCGAAGTGAAATTGTCGATTATAAAAAAGGAATAGGAAATATGTCGACACGTGTAATATAATTCTTATAATAGACTATTTTGACGCCGGCTTTATCTTTCTTTTAAAGATTTTCGCTGAACATATAATAGTTTCAAATTACAATACTGCACGAGACCGTGGCTTTTATAATCAAACTGGCACGTGCACGTATACTCCTAGACATTGCAAATACGTCATTAGACCACCAAAGATTTGTTATAAAATTTGATGCTTTCTTCATTCGTTTTGAAATCTCTTACTCGGAAATATATACTTATCTTCAATTCTGTTTACTTATATGATTGAAAGCGTTCGTTACGACACTGCTCTTCGTTAATTTATTTTATTGCAAAAGTAATTATTGCGAACTTTTCTTTTTTCTTTTTATTTGATTTATAACTTTTTCATGGCAAACGTACGAAACTTCAAACACTGATGTTCACGAATTTACAAATAATAAAAAATGAATCTTTAAAAATGATAATCACTTTGCATGAAATCTTTAGGAAATAATTATCAACGAGAATTATTTAGAAATACTCTTAGAAAAACATTTCTTTCTCTTCATAACGATCACGAATGAATTTATAAATGATTTTTAAAATTTTCAGGTCTTACAGAGTAAAGCTGACGGCAATTGGAAGATCGGATTACAAATTGCCACAGGTTGATCCTATTTTCCACCAAATTTTCGCCCAGTTTTCTTCTGTTTATACAATTCGCCGACAAAGAACACGGTAAATTAGCATTATAATTTTTCATTGTAATTCTTAATTTATCATCAACAAAATTTTAATAAGATTAAAGTACAGATAACTCAATTAAAATTGAGTGGATCCGTTCAAAAGCAAATAATACAGAAAAGAAATATTACATCATATTCAAAATCATTAACATTAACATTTAATAAACGGGTAATTTTTTTGCAATTAAAATATTAATTGATTTTTTCCTGTTACAGACATGGTCGTTTTTGTGGACTTGGCGAACGAACCTATAATACTTAATGTCAACGATTTGCAGCCTGGCGAAGAAGCAAGCTGCGACGGAAATTTGATAAATGAAACCAATGATATTGTGGGCAACAACGTAAATCCCGCAATAGATTTTGGATCAGTCATCTTTGATTCTTCTAAGATCAATAACTTTCAATTTGAAAATTCAATAAAGTTGGACATGGAGTCGACCAAAATTGACCTGGCCACTGAAAGCCTAAAGGCTGAACATGCCATCGTAAAGAAAGTAGCAGGTACGTTGGCTACAGGTACAATATTTTTATGTTTGTCTGTCTTTTATTATCAAACTAATTATTAAAATATAAACTGAAAATCCAACAAAATCCTGCGCATTGTCTTTTACGTGCAATGTTTTTTAATGAAAAGTTTTGGATAAAGAAAAATAAATCATAGGAAATGTTTGAAATCCATTAAAAATGTATGTCAAATTCGAGACAAAGGAACTATAATTCAGATTGCATTAACATATAATCTGTGCCACTGAGTAAATGGAATGAAAGTTATATATATATACATAATTTGTGCATATTTTAGTTTGGTGCCTTTAAGCTGACGCGTGTTCTCGTCACACGAAGATAACAGTTAATTATTACCATTTGCTGAAGTAAAAATAAAAAAAAAAAAAAATAATAAAGAATTTTAATAGCTTTATCAGTGTTTTAAATAATGCCATCCATTAACAGAAAATAAATTTGGATATAGTTCCGTTGTCGCTATTAAATATAAAAATTGTAATGAAACAAAAACCATTTCTATGTGTTCATAATATTTCACATATAAAATTAACGTTAATATTGAATGTGTATTTTTTTTTTTAAAAGCTGTTCTAAAGATTCCCGATGGCCAAATAATAAACGAAAAATGTAGAGAAGGATCACCGGCCTCTGACGGCAAATCATTGTCCAGCGGAGGTTCAATAGTCACTATTTCCTCATATACAAATTCGGATCGAGATCCCGAATTGTCAACGGATGGAGGTGATGATGGGCCAAAAAGAAGGAAATTGGTGACCGATGAAAAATGGTATCAAACCTTCTTACAAGTATTCATCCCATTTTTAATAGCCGGAATAGGAACAATAGGCGCAGGAATTGTTTTAGACAAAGTACAGGTGAGCATTTGACAAATCTATACAAAATGCACCAATAAAAGATCGAGTTAAATGTCCCAATTATCGACACTTGTCCCAAAAATTGTTACTTATTATTTTGTAATCAGTAAAAATATTTTGTTCTTTTTTGTAATTTTTAGGATTGGAAAGTATATGAAGAAGTAACCCAACTATTCATTTTGATACCAGCACTTCTAGGATTGAAGGGCAATTTGGATATGTGCCTGGCATCTCGCCTGAGCACCCAAGCGAATTTGGGCAATTTGTCCAGTATTCGGGAGATCATGAAAATGATAATAGGAAATATTGCAATAGTCCAAATTCAGGCCATCGTAGCTGCAACTTTCGTTTCACTTTTTGCTATGGCCGTTGGAGTAATTACCAATGGCAAATTCGACTGGGACCATTCCCTCTTGTTAATATCATCCAGCATCTGCACAGCAACCAGTTCCTGTTTCATCTTGGGTATGTCTTTATTAAGCATTTTTCTTCCAAAAAATTTCATAAATTTATTCATCGCATTTTCAACTCCTGTACAATAAAATGCAAACATTATAACAACAAAGTTATTACTTCAGTAGCGTTTGACAGATCATCAAATTAACTACAGATCATTTCTTTTTGTAATCACGAAGATAAATATAAATCGTTAATAAGACATCAAGGCCAATGCAATGATTCAGTTCATTAAACATACAAATTCAGAAAAGCAGAAACAAATTTATCCTGTCCTTCGTTTCTTGCCCGCGACATTACTTTTTTTCGCAAATTATTCTCTCTAACGGTTTATTTACATAATCAAAGATTTGCGTGCTCTTTACGTAATGCCACTAATACATAATAATTTCTTCTTACAGACTTCGTAATGATTGCTATCATTCTGATTTCACATCGGTTCAAATTAAACCCTGATAATCTGGCAACACCTTTGGCAGCCTCTGTTGGAGACGTAGTGTCGATTACAGCACTATCCCACATAGCTTCCCAACTCTTCCGATACATCGAAAACGATGTTTGGATTCTATACATCATTATAGTGGGTTATTTAGTGCTGTTACCATTCTGGACATTCATCGTTCTTCGAAACAAATATACAAAGCACGTCTTGAAATCCGGATGGACTCCGGTTCTATCAGCTTTATTCATCAGCGGGTATGTAAATGAATAATTTTAACAAACAATTATTAAATTCAGAATGGATAAATTGATTAGAATATCAATTTAAATGATTCACTTGGTGTAATAAGCATTAAAAATAGTAAGAAAGAGAGAGGGAGATGGTTGTATTTAATTTAATACAAACAAATGCATTGGAAATGTGAATAATTGGATTTATAATTAGAATGAGTCAAGTGTGTTATGAATGACTGAATTAACGGTGAAAAATTTAATGAATTCAAATAAGGATGATTATAAAGTTTAACTTACGTAGTTGTTTGAACTTTAATGTGTTCAATATTTAGATGAATTGTATCTAAATGAATTTTTTTAATTTCAGGCTTGGTGGATTAATCTTAAACGAAGCCGTAGATGTCCTGAATGGTTTTGTTATCTTTCAACCGATCATCAATGGAATTGGTGGAAATCTCGTCTCTGTTCAAGCTTCTAGAATTTCCACAATGTTACACCAAAGTTCCATAATGGGGATTCTCCCACCTATCACTCAGATGTTAGTTTCACCTTTCAAAGCACTTGTCAAAGGAGGTAAGTTTTTTTCTTTTTTAAATCAAGTAAACTTTTTTTCTCTTCTATTTCATTTTATTTCAACAATTATTCTCCATCTGTTTCGTAAATAATAATTAATTCTGTTTCCCAATTTCAGTACCATCTGCAAGATCTGCTAGGATTTTAATTTTGATGTCTATCCCTGGGCATATAATCTTCATGTTCGTTGCTGATTATATTGCTGAAGGTCGAACCACAATTGGTCCATATTTCGTGATATGTTACTTGTTAGTTGCTATTGTACAAGTAAGTACTACAATCAACATTAATTTAATAAATTTTAGAAATTTTTAAGGACTTTTCTAAATTTGCAATTTTACTTTTTGCAGATTATGCTACTCCTCTTTGTAGCTCATGTTATGATACATGCAATGTGGAAATACAAAATGGACCCAGATAATTCAGCCATTCCATACTTAACCGCCCTTGGAGATCTAACAGGTTCAATGTTCTTAGCGGGTGCTTTCTGGTTCCTCCAAAAAATAGGCTACGGATATGGCAGCGACTTAAAGTCAGACTCATTGTAAAAATTTATTGCCAACTTTCATTGTAATAGATTCATTCGTACAAGACTTATTTATTTTATCACATGACGTGCAGCGATGAGAAATGTACACCACGATCAATCAAATGTCATTTATCGAATTAAGTCTTTCATTCATGCTTCTTTGACTAATTTTCATGACATTATCTTCACACGTTTAAATGAAATATTTGTGAAACAGATTTAATGATTATGTTACCGTAAGAACAGTTATTTTCATTAATTTTATAATGTGCTATTTTTTCTTTTTTTTTTTCTATATACATATGTAATGACTTGTTAATACGTCGAAGAAAGAGTATTGCATTTTGATGGAATAATTGTTCTTATGATTCAAATAGTATCTGATAAGTTCAGTTTTTACATCAGTGTACATATCATAGTGAATTGTATATTAAGTACATAATATTTTCATGATTTTAGCTAAAAAGATCTTAATAATTAATAATTTCTTTTAACTTTCAAGATTTTTTCTCAGCAAAAATCACGAAAATCTGTGTGGCCATCGCTCAAGATTTTTTAATTAATTTTAATTCGTAATAACAAATATGAATTTTATATCTGTTATTATAAATTAACTGAAAGGTCTTAATTTGTTCCATAGCAGTCTTATATTTTTATACGTGTATATATTTTTGTATATATTCCATTCGAATATGGGATATTGAAATTTTTAATAGCGAAAATAAGAAAATGTTATTAATTGTTAATTTTCTATTTTTCGTTATTGCTGAGTGTTATTTTTAATACTTTTTTATCTTGGCGTATTTTAAAAAAAGGAAACATTCATCAATCGTACATTTATAGTGTAACAAATTAGACCTTTGACCTCAATTTCTCTTTGAAGAAAGCTCCGTTTTGCAGTATTTGTTGATACTTAACAATAGAAATTTTGTGAAATGTTGGAAAAATAATTTCGTATCTGTAAATGTTTGTCAATCAAACAAATTTTGTATTATATTTCAAACTGATTAATAATAAAAAACGAAAAACACAAAGAAACGACGTAGTTTTATCTGATTTAATCCTGTGTCTTATTGAAATACATTCATAACGAAATTACCTATAATTCGCTTACACAATGAAATCTCGTTTGCACACATTATATAATTCTGAATGTAAATATTGTCTAGTGTTAAAAATGACATATGAATATATTTGTTTAATATTTGATTATTTAAATGTCTAATTTCAGTACTTTAGTATCGGGTAATAATTTTACTCATGAATCAATTAAAAGCGATCGAAAAAAGTAACTTTTCTCCTGTTTAGCAATACTGTATTATTAAAACTACATGAATTAACAAAGCAGTATAATTTCTGCCAGACTCGAGTGTCACGAAATTCACGGTCATCTTCTTGTCACTTCTGGTACCATTGTTTCGAGGAATCATAATATCATTCTACATAACTGCAAGAGATGGTAGCTTCCAATGATACCATAAATGTGCGTTTAACGTAATAGAACGAAGACGTAACGCTAACACCAAGCTAACAAAGTTACACAGATCAATGTCGGGTTTCCCGACCGGCAGACTGGTCAAGTTTGCCGGACGAATATGTACATGTACCGTTATGGTAAGTTCAAAATTTTATACCGTCCCCTTTAATTTTTTCACATGCTTAAAAAGATCTTTAAAAAATTGTGCAACAACTGTAGATCCATTCTCATAATTTCACCATCATAAAATCTATTATAATTTTCTCCAATACTTCTTGATTATAAAATTAACGCGCAAATGTAAAATGTAAAATTTTTTGGTAATTTCAAAGTGACACCAATTTTAATATTGTGGATTTGCGGGGTGAGGGGAGACCACGTTCGCAACGAAGACATTTGTGGGCCCCACAATGGAAGACGTTTGTATCTGGAGCTCGGGGAAAAAGGTCTTCTCTACTCTAAAAATTTATCCTTCGGGCAAAATGAACCAAGGCATTATGCTTCGAAATTTTACCAGGCCAATAGCTCACACCACCAATGTAGTCTGGAGCTCGTGACATGCCCGTCGTGTGTCATTGTTGTGACTTTCAAAAATTTAGATCTTCCCCATTACTGTGGCAATGGTGGGATTATGATGGATAGTCCGTGTAGGTGAGGAATCACAAGTGTATGCATCTACAATTTTGCACATATTCGTGAAATTCAAAATCATTTC
>JABFQA010002747.1:0-10745 GCA_022817065.1 Probaryconus sp. ZL-2020
GTATGTATAAAAAGTTTTTCTTTCGTGATATGTTTTATCAATCGTCGAAATATAAATCCACTTTTACAAAAAATACTACAATAAAAACAAGTTACTCATTATATTATCATTAAAACTGATTTGTTTTATTTTATTTTATTTTTTTTTTCTCTGAAAGAGGGAAAAATTAATAATAATAACATCTGGAATTAATGCTGCTTAGAATTTTTGTTTCGTAAAAAACATCATGCGAGTATTTTGTTGTCGATTAAAATTGTAATAAAAACTCCGTTCTGTTGTCATGACAAAAAGGATTAGCAATGCATCGAAAACTTGTTACTGAGTTTGGTTATAAAAAAGGAGGTCAACTTAGTTTGTATGGAATCACCCGGAAAGATTTCTCATGATATTGTTTCTGGCTTACCTTGTTTGAAACTTTCGCTCCCTTGTCTACTAAGTGGTTGAGTAAACGATTCATCCGTGGCTAGAAAGAGAGGAAAATTAACCGTTACTTCATTGACAGTTTGCAATAATCGTTGGTACTTTACAAGATAATGGGTACGAACAATTAATGATTTATAAATGATAATAAGGAGTAATTGAATTAAGGGAATAGGTTCACCTGAAAAATCCAAAACCTTAAACATTGGGTTTACACTATTGTCATGTGAATGCTGTATATAATTTCCGTATAGATTCCATACGTATGGGAATTACAAACATGTTCCTCAGTAGATACAAATAAAAAAAAAAAAGGAAAACATATTCTTACCTTGCGCAGAAGTACTTGGCGTAGGTTCCGGTTCCCTCTTGACCCTTGTGTCGTCCGTGCCATTTTCCATGGGCTCGTCTTTCCTGGAGGCAGCGGAAGCTGCGGCTGCAAGATTACTAGCGGCGATATTATTCGAACTGCCGTTACCATTGCCAGATTCGCTCTGAAAATCTATACTCATTTTCATCTCCATCATCTCGGGCGAGCCTTGCACCAGATCAGTTCCGGATAACATTTGATGATCCTGAGACATGTTCGAAGATTCTAAAGGCGTGTCTGAAGAGCCACTGAGTTTCCTAGGTCTGCCCCTTTTTCTCTTCGGCGCGGTTAATGCCGAGCCCAACAGCGGATGACTCGACATGTGGTGGAACCTCTTCTGATGTGAGCTGACCTGGTTTATTCTGTGGAGGTTCGGCGGTGGAGGAGGTACGGTGTTTTGGTTGCTGAGGAGGGATGACGTGATGCTGGGCAAATCGCACTTCTCCTCGTTAACTTCGGTCAAGCCCTTTATTCTGAGCGACTCGGCCACCCTGAGAAAGGCTGTGAGTCTTTCCTGGTCGACGCTCACTTCGCCTCGGTACATAAAGTCCAACAGACTGCGCATGTCCACGTATGGGACGTCTTTTAAAATAACTATTGGGTGCTTGTCCGGGTGACCAACAAACAATGCCTGAGGAAAAGACAAAAAAAATTTATTAACATTGCGTTGAAGAATATTATAAATCATCAATCATTTGGTTCCAAGTTATTTTGGGAATCCTGTGTTCAAATCTCATTGACCGCAAGAAAAAGTTCGCACTGCATAAAAAGCGGGGGAACTTTAAATTCAATCACTTGTTTCCAAGTTATTCTGAGAATCCTGTGTTCAAATCTCGTCGACCAGAAAAAAAAAAAGTTCCGATTACATTAAATATAAAATTCTCGATCGAATTTTTAAAACAAAAAATTTGTTTTTTAAATGTAGACTACATATCAGTAAGCACGGTCCATGAAACGTAACCGCCCAATGGTTCAGAAGTCTTGTTTTGTTTATCTTGCAAAGATTCGAATTCATGAATAATTTATATTGTTGATAAATTTTCATGTCTCTCAATGCGTATTTTGGTTATCTCCAACTATTTCTTTTTTCTTTCGTAAAATTATAGTGATGGGATTTGAACACAAGTTCTTGAAGGTACTGAAGACCATCTCTTGACCATTGCCCCAAAATTCAGGGTTACAAACAGTGTGCATTTTCAACCGATACGAACCAAGTCGAAATTTATTAAGGATAACGAAATTGTATGTTTGAAATTAAATTAAAAAATATTCAAATTTATTATTAAATTGTTCGATAATGTTAAATATAGATATTTTTGTTTTTTTTTTTTAATCTAATTGTGGTCATTAATTTTATATATAATTTATACACGATTATCTAATTTTAAATAAATTAATCTCATCGTTAACAAACATCTCATTAATTTAAATATCATTAATCATAGTTTAATATTAATTTGCAAAATTTTAATCATTGATCGTTGTAGGAATAAACTGAATTCAAGGGAATATGTGATTTTTGAAAATTTAAGCTTAGGAAAATGAAAAAAAAGAATTTACCTGAAAGTAAGGGCTGCAGGCCGACAGCACCATCTTGTGTGCCCTTAGTAATTGGCCCTCGACGGCCAACGTTACGTCGACGAAAGCCTCATCGTGCAGCAGCTGGTCGAAAACGGAAAGCAAATTACTCTGATGGTTGTTCCAACGCAGACAAAACCTCTGCGACGCCATTGCTTCGCTTCTCAAATCCGCCAAGTTCCCGTTAATATCCGCTAACATCAGACCTAATGGTGGTTCTTTTTCTACGTGCTCCCGCAGTTGGTGCTGCTGATGTCGCCTCTCGTTTGCGTGTTCCACCTCCTTCTCCTTCCACTCCGCCACCGTCTCCGCCGCGAGCTCTTTGACAAATCCTCCTCGGTCAATCGTGTTTCTCTTCCTGCTCCTTCTCGTGACGATAAAGCTCGTGCTCTTTTCGTCATCGGCCGCAATATCACGTCTTTTTTACCCGTGACCTGAAATACAACGATAACCAATTAGCCCTTCTATCAAAAATGATAACCCTCCCTGCAAAAAAATATTTAATAGAAAGGAATAGAAAAGAATTGAAAACATAAAGTCATTTCCAATTATTTCCTGTTCTAATCAATTCCACAGATAGATTCTTAATTCCGAATCTTTCCACATGGGAATTGAAAGGAATTGGTTTGAAAATTGTCCCTTCTATCAAAAATGATAACCCTCCTTATAATAAATACCAATCACAATAAATTTTATTCTCACTTTACTAGAAAGTATAGTAATTTCTATTAAAACTTTTTGTCCACTTGAATAATATAATTCTGTACACAATGATCGATTGCAATGTATCAAAAAGAGAACGAAAAATGATAACTGATAATAATGATCATGATAACGATAATGATAACAATAATAAAGAATATCCTTTTTCGAAAGGATATTTTTCTGAGACTACTGACGGACAGTCAATTGCTGGTGCACTCGCGCGGAATATATAAATAATGCAAAATGAAAAAGAAGAAGGAAAAAAAAAGAGAGATATGTAGCATCGCTCTTTGCCAACGTGGGTGTACGACTATGACCCTGGAGGACGTAGGTGCGAGCAGACAAGGAGAGGAGACGACGGAAAGAGATGCGTATCGGCAGCCAACTCCCTCGACTTCATACCTTTTGTGTATTTTATGTAATAAAATCCTCTCTCACCCCCCCTCCCTTCCTCTCTCGTCCGCGCTGGTAATTATGCTGACGAGAATGCATTGACAACATTGCTCTTTTAACGTGAAAAAGTAAAAAAAAAAAAATTTGCCGTTTAATTTTTTTTTTCTATTTTCTATTTTATTTTTTCATTTACTCTATATTTTTTTTCTTTTTATTTTATTGCATTGTAAAAAGGTTTATTGCGAATTCTTTCTTTCTTTCTTTCTTTTTGTATGTAACATTAAGAAATTATTAGCAAACAAAAAATAAATCGCTAATCTCCGTTGTTTCGTTCAAGTCACAAAAGGTACTTTGCTGATAACTCAGCTTCTCGGTCGAGAAGCAATAACACAGTGACGCAATCGAAACGATAAAGAAGAACGATTTGCGAGGATTCAGAAACAGCCTCGAGCTGGTATAATGTTTCTCTTGTCATTGAATAAAACACACGATACTCCTAGGTTCATGAAAGAATGAGGAAAGAAAAAAATAAAGAAAAAAAAAAAAAAAGAAGGAGGAGAATACGCGGTGAGGTCAGACGATCGCAATCGGAAGTGAGAAATCTTTTCAACGCGACTTTTTAGAATTGGGATGGATCCAATCTCGAAAAATCTTAAAAAAGAAAAAAAGGAAAATCAAAAAACAGTTACAACATAATACAAATTTTTACTAAATTCTTAATACGAACAACTAAATATATTTCTTTACACGATCAGAAAAGAACTAGTAAAAATTACTATTTTTATAGCAACGTTAGGACGAGATCTTATTAATATTATATTTTACTATTACATACAGTAACTTCGAAGATTTGTAAGATTATATATGGTATCAAATCAAATCAAACATTAAATTATAAAATATAATATTATACATCATTCCTTACTATCATAACTTCAATTGTCTCACTTTTACAATTAAAAAACAATTCATTTATTTTATAGTTACCATGACAACAACTTCTTTTATTTAAACAATATAAACAATTTACTTTCTCTATTTTAAATAAATTAATATCAATTATACCTATCTCTTACAGATTGTTATCAAAATTTCTGAGATTACCATATAAAATGGTAAAATATCACATTAATAAGATCTGCTCCTCACAGCAGTATTCGCAAAATATTCAACAGCAACAACAAACGACACCGTTACAAATGCTGATCTCAGGGTTAAAATAAAATAAAAAAAAAAAAAAGAAGAAGTTCGTTTGATAAACTCTGTGGAAAATGGTGGATCTTTATCCTCGTTCGAGACTCATTGGATCATCGTCTGCATATTGCCAGCGCATTACGGATTACGGGTTATTATGTCTTGTAACAAAACGGTTTGGTCGTGCGAAAGTATGCAGCAGGTGGAAGGAGCTCACAACCTTGCTCGACCTTGAGAGTAAAAGTTTTAATAGCATCGTCGAATGTTTGGCGGTTAATGTCATCCTCGTGGGACACGATGACATGTGATTCCCGCAAATCGATGCAAATGTTGTAACAGAAATAATGATCCTTTTTCTTTTTTTTTTCTTTTTTTTTCTCATGTCAGCCAAGACGTTTGGAATAAAATTCTAATTAACGCGAGACGATGCCGATACGTAGGACGATGGTTTAACTGCGCAATATGTTTTCCACGATTTAGAAGCGGCTGAGTAATTCACAGATGCTGCATCTTTTTTTTTCCGCGTTATTGCCGAGATGACTTAGAATTCGTTCTGCGATGATGTTGAGTGAAAATTTTGCTGCCCTTACTTTTTTCGATGACGTTTGAATAGAAAATAAAACAAAGGAAATACACAAAAATATATTTCATTCCTCGATATTTCAATGAGGATGTTACGAAATGTTCACGATTAATTTTAAAGTTCAATTTAAACTAGAACATAAAATTAGATGTAATTAGAATTTAATGCTGGTCGGTGTCTTGTGAAATAATATTCAGCTGCTTTCAATTGCTTTGTGAAATAATAAACTTCATCCCTCTTGTTCTTAAAAAAAGGAGGTACAAAAAAATTCTAACAAACTCATTCGACTGAGTCACACACCTGAAAAGATAATTAAATATGTTTCACAATGCCAAGAAATGACGTTATCCTGTTTAATATTCATAACGAACGAGATAAATGAAAATATCTCATTTACCCCTGGCAAGTGCAATGGAAAAATATTTTATTCCAGTAACAAAATCCTCCGGGTCTCGTAAGTTCAAACTATTAATAAAGTGTATAAATAATACACACACACACACACACATACAAATTACAGCAGCTAAACATTGCAACGTATAATCATTTTATGGCAATATTATCTCAACTATAAGTTTTTTATAAACAATAATCGTCATGTTTTGATATTATATTTAAAAGTACAGTTTTACAAATTGTTACTAAATGGTAACACTGGGCGTTAAAGAGTTAAACCAAATAAACTTATAGTTCTCAACTCAACTTTGGGTAATTTTTATCAGACTATTTGGTAATTTTTACTAAACTATTAGTAATCTTTACTAAGTTTTTGATAATACATACAAGAAGAAGTCATTTATCCTGTGATTGCCAAACTGTTTGGTAAATTTTGTGATAATTTTTTTTTTTATCAGTGTATTCATATTAAATTCAATTTCTAAAGTATTTAGAAAAAAAACGTAATTTTTAGTACACCTTTTTCTTTATTCTCAACGCAATGTATTGCTAACCCTGGATCTCTCGCGTTATCCTTAAGCTCCGTATGTCTTGAGGTCTTGTCTCTCGTCTCTCTCGGTCATTGTGTAATTCGCGCTTATTGTACGAGAGTGTCTGTGTGCATCTGCGTGTTTGTAATGAAGACACTCACGCATCGACTGGCGAATAAGCGATATAGTTTACACACGTGCGCAGGTTAAGGTGGTTACAATCGTTACAGTCATGTTCATAAGTTTGTCATACTTATTAATTGTCGATCATTACAACATTTTATCTTCGAGCTAAATTTAACTATCATCCATAATATCCTCGGTTTGAGGGTAAAACTAGATAACTCCTGTTTTATGTATTACGATGTTTAAAGTTAAAATTTTTAAAATTCAAATTTTTAAATTTTAAATCTTTAAAGTTAACTGATAACATACAATAGATGAAATTCAAATGAATTCAATGTTGGCTATTAGTTAAAATTAGATAACTGACAAGTTTAAAAAAAATTAGGTTTTCAAAACATCTAAAAAAGGTGGGGATAGAAGAATATAAAAGTGGGGATTTAAAAAAAAGGGCGGGCAAAATGAATTCGAGGAAAACCCAAGTATTTTGAGTTAATGATATAACCACTTTAAGAAGAAGAGGCGACACAAAAGCGAGGCGACTAACAGGCATAATATCCAGGCTCGTCTCCTTTCACGGCCACGCATTGCGTAATCGCCAATGCGCAGTGCCACAAAACGAAGAAATAAAGCGCGCCAAGTACAAATACCACGACGTGTCGAGTCTCTAACCGACGTGGCTTTTTTACTTCCTTCTTCTTCTTTTTTTTTTTTCATTTTTATTTTAACTTTTTATGGTGTATTCGGCGAATCTCGAAGGCTCTTCCGTGATTCGTGACGGAGTCGAAACTCCGGACTAATTTGTTAAACGAAGAACCCGTAAGAATGGTGACAACGATCGATAATGTAGCCCACTTAAGAAGCTTTATTTCTGGATTACGATGGCATGTACAGTTGACTCTTTTATCGCTTATTTTCATGCTCGGTTTTGTCAACTGATAAACATTGCTTTCATCATTTTTTGTTTACGTGAATATAATGGCGAAATGATGTCGTTGGGATTTGGGTTGTGGATTGATCAAAGACTGATGTAATGGATTTTCGTTCGGTTCTGTTCTCTTAGATTTATCAACCATAACTATTCAGTAAATTTTACAACAAAAAAAAAGAACTTTTTTTTAACATAATTCATAGAGTTATTGTGTTATTTTACATAGATTTTTTTTTCAGCGTAGAGTAGCCACCAAATATTATTCTATTGTATGTATTTCGAAGATATATAATCGTTACCTTTTGAAATCAGTATATACGTCTATACTTTGTATGTATTTACTATTCTTAAAGCGGTATGCAAATAAGGGGAATGCCAATAATGATTACAAAGCAGCACCCTACACAAACGTTACCAACAATGCACAGCAATTCTGATAAATTCGTCAACAATTATTACCGTACGATATTATAAATGATGTTCTTTGAAAAAAGGAATAGTTTCTCTTTTGCAACATTTTCTTTATTTATAGTCGTGTGTTTCAAAAAAAATATCTTTATAAATTGCAAATTCATCGAAATTCCAATTTTATCGAGAGAATGATTTTAGCATTCTTCATTTTTTTAAGAATTTATTATTTTAGTATATCGACGAAATAAAAAAAGAAAAATTCAAATCAAAGGAGATGCAATCTAAGTTTCAAACAAAAAAAAAAAAAAAACCGAAGATAAAAAAGATAAGCTACAAAGAAAGATATACGAAGAGAGAGAGAGAGACAGGCTTAAAAATAAAATAAAGGAGCACCAACTGTAACCACAAAAGAACCTACGGCCATAGCCGGCGTCGTGCCGATAACTGGGACACCGTCCTAAGGACATTCACCCCGTGCTCGGCGTTTTCAAATCAACACCGTAACAAAATTCTTTTCCTAATCTTATTCGAAAGCTTCGTTTCTAAACAAGAAAAGTTTACTTTAAAAAATCCTTTAAAAAATGTCAAAAAAACATTTTAAAAATCAACTTTTTCGATGAAAAAAAAAAAAAAAACTGAAAGATGAAAAACAAATATTTTGTGGGAAAAAGTGCTGAAAGTGGTTAAGACGACTAATTGTGGGGGTTACAGACTAACATATTGAAAAATCATTCGGAATAGTTTAAATTACCAGATTAGACTTATTAACTGATTCAGTGTCTTTTTAACTCTAGTATTGTATACCCTTTTCAAAATACATGTTAGTGGAATCCCACAATACCCTTGTGGGCAATTCTAGTAGTAATTAGTTTTGTTAGTCTTGTACATTCTCAAAATACATGTTAGTGGGATCCCACAATACCCTTGTGGGCAGTTCTAGTACTAATTAGTTTTGTTAGTCTTGTATACCATTCTCAAAATACATGTTAGTGGGAACCCACAGTACCCTTGTGGGCAGTTCTAGTACTAATTAGTTTTGTTACCTTTTTCAAAATACATGTTAATAGGATCCCACAGTACCCTTGTGGGCAATTCTAGTACTAATTAGTTTTGTTATCTTTCAAAATACATGTTAATGGGATCCCTCAGTACCCTTGTGGGCAATTCTAGTAGTAATTAGTTTTGTTAGTCTTGTATACCATTGTAAAAATACATGTTAGTGGGAACCCACAATACCCTTGTGGGCAGTTCCAGTACTAATTAGTTTTGTTACCTTTTTCAAAATACATGTTAATGGGATCCCACAGTACCCTTGTGGGCAATTCTAGTACTAATCAGTTTTGTTAGTCTTATACACCTTTTTCAAAATAACATGTTAGTGGGAACCCACAGTACCTTTGTGGGCAGTTCCAGTACTAATTAGTTTTGTCACCTTTTTCAAAATACATGTTAATGGGATCCCACAGTACCCTTGTGGGCAATTCTAGTACTAATCAGTTTTCTTAGTCTTGTATACCATTTTCAAAATACATGTTAACGGGGTTCTAAAGTACCCCTGTGTGCAGTTGTGGGGTTAATTATTTCTGTCGTCAATCATCATTATCATTTTTCTTCTTTTTTTTTTCAAGACAATTTAATGGCAATGGTTCTAATCAGCTGTGCCGTTGGTCGCGAGTACTTCGGTAAATCCACGCGCAGAATAATCGTGGTGCGTCACGTGTGATGTAACGCGCATAACCGTGTTTGCAGCGCGAGAGTTTCGCTCGTGCGTATACAAGGCACGACGCTCGCGTATCTATCTGTCCCTCGTCTCGGCTCGCCGTGCCTCCCTCCACCACCGGGGGGAGTGCCAGGATGTGCTTGGAACGATGAACGCGTTCAGAGTCCACGTTCGTGATAGCTCGCCTGAGTCGTCGTCGTGTTGCTCCCTCGCTACACACACACACACACACACACACACACACACACACACACACACACGTATAATCGCACACTCACACACCATTTACCGAGACTACGTTCATGAATAAGAACACAGCGGAATATGGAGGGACCATCTTTTACCCCACACTGAGATCCATTTTCACTTCGCTCTTCGACTCCGATAATCTTCTCCTTCGAGGCGTAAATGACTTTACGTTCCATTTATTTATTCGTCCTAATTTCTTCGAGTTGAATGTATTTTTAATCGCTAAGGCATTCTAATTGTGCGCTCAGGATTTTCTAACGTGAACCTCCTTAAAGTTTCTGTGACTTTGTACCCACAAACAATGGTCAAAAGGAGATGACGAAAATAACTGAAGATTTTTCGTCGCTCGTTTAATATTAATGGGAAATGCATTTGGAAGTCCTTAAATTACCATTACTTATTTTTTTGTCTTCCTTACATAAAAGGAATTTCTAATATTTGACATATATTTCGGAAAATATTGAAATTCAAATTTCAAACGGTTCGTTTGAAATGGAAGATTGATGATTATTCTCAAACGGTACGTTTATAAATCAGTTTGAATTGAGTTATAAAAATAATCTAATGAGTTTTGATTTACAGCTTAATTTGGGAAACGCCTTTTTTTCCAATTCTTTAAGAAATTCTTACATTAATATTTATTTTTATAATTTACGTTTAAAGGTAACCTTCGATTTTTAAATAACGCCATTAGTAAAGATATCGAAATAAATGTAACACTTCCGAGATCTATGAATTTTGTATAAATAATTTTTAAAAATATTTTATTGTGAACATTAACTAATAATATCGATACATTTTTATTGTACATATAAAAATGAATAAAATTGAAAAATTATCTCCTTACATTTAAAATAGATTAGACAAATTTTAAATATCAACTTTAATTTAATCCTCTTTATGCTCACGATAATAAACATTTTTTTGTACCGTGTTTTAATAATTGTCAATTTAATTATCATTTTTTTTTAATGATTTTTTATCATTTTTTTTTTACAATTAAAAAAAAAATCACGACGACAATAAATTTTACATAAACAATAATTATAGAAAAAAATAGAAAAAATGCACATTGCATTATCGTTTAAAAACAACAACACGTGTGCCTAAATTAAAAATGAATATCAAAATCTAATGTGTTT
>JABFQA010002748.1:0-10740 GCA_022817065.1 Probaryconus sp. ZL-2020
AAACTTTTTTTAAAAGTTAAATACTTTTAAAAATTAGAAAAAATTAAAATTTTATAATATTAACATTATCAATATTTTTTTTTTTTTTGTGAAAAAATGTTTGGTTCTTTTTTTTGCACGAATATTCAATTAAAGTTTATAATCCGTGAAAATATTATTCATGCAACAGTACCGATAATTACAATCTTAACCATCCCATTTCAGAATGCCAGCAAAGACCAGCGGTGGAATCGGATTAGGCGTAACGGCAGGGGATGTTCTTGCATTAAGAGGCACAGCATTACAGGCAGGAGAAACCTGGGCACTCCTCTGCCAGGCTGCCCAGGCCCTCCAGGATTTATTTCTCTCCAGTAAGTTTATATAATAATACAATACCAAAAGCTAACGAAAACATTACTTCGAAATAACAATTACCATTACAAAGAACGGTACTCCAATTTAACTGAACGGAACCGAAAAAAAAAAAAAAGAAAAACAATTAGCCAACAGAGTGCGATAATATTAATTTAACCCTTTTCGTCCCACGGAAAAAGGGTTGATTAAACTATTATTTTCCTGTGTTTAATCTGCAATTTGCAAATTGTAAACTGAAACTCAAATGCCAATTAGATTACAACACAAGGATGAATTATTAATTGGCAATTTAATGCTGAACGCAATGTAAAGACACACAGTGTTTTTGTTCATAATTAAATTTCATTGTGACAAACGACACGCGATCGAATTATGCATTTTCAATAACATATAATAATCATTGCGAAATAATTATTGTCTTATTATCATAATTGACGTCAGTTTCGAATTGCATTAATTCTGTTTGAAATTAGATACAACGCAAGAAAACATTTATTTTCATATTACTGCGCAATTTCATTCAAATTTTGCATGATTTCAATTTGCAATTTTGAAAATTTCTTATGAGGATTTTTCATTACAAGGGAGAGAGAGTTGTGTGACTTTTCCTCCCTAGGGAGCATTTTCGACCTTCGAGAAAAACAGCCAATGCCTTTTCTGATTTATGTATTCTCTTTTATATGTCCCATATCTCGAAAAAGCACGCAAGTTCTTCCAGTCCTCTAAAAAGCTTATTCAGAGAGTGTACTAAAACATAAAAGTACAGTTAACAACAAACGTAAAAGTGCCACCTTTTGCTGGACTATTAAACAATATGACAGAATTTAACGTCGGATTTAAATTTCATCTTTCCTCTTTCTTTTTCCTTCCCTCTCTCCTTTTGTTTTACAACCAGCGGGAAACTTTTTTTTCTCCGCAAGTATAACTGTGTTATATGATTAAGAATAAGGAAAATGTAATTAGATCAAACTCTGGAGAGTAGATTTATTTATTTATTTTTTTGTCTTTTTATATATGTATATTTTTCGAACGACGAAGTTTTTTTTTATTAATTCAGTACATTCTTTATACGATGACATTTAATGTAATAATGAAAATGCTTTGGGGGAGGATCAAATTCTTTCTTAATTCCTGAGGTTGGTTGTAAAATTGAAAAGGGTAATTCGCAGAAGGAGGTTAAGAAATAATATAATGTTACTTTATGGATCGTAATTCGTTGGATTAAGTGAAGACAGAAAACTTTGTTATGATGTTGATAGCACGTTACTGCTACTTCTACGTGAAGCAACTTTGACATTCACTTAATGAATTGACGTTGAAAATTATTCTCACTTTAAATCATGTCCAATGCTCTCTTTTTATGTCTCTCATTTTTTATTCACTCATTTTTCTTACTTCAAAAGTACAGTTACCTTTAATTCGTGTACTTTAGAAATTAAAGGTCCTAAATATTATGCTTTATATGTTGTTTAAAATGAAACGAAAAAATAACGATTTTTGAAAATTGTTGCAAAGACGCAACAATAGATAAAACAAAATCTAACGAAAAAAGTAACGGTTTTTGAAAATGTTGTAAAAACGCAACAATAGCATGTTACATTTATTAAAAAGCTGTCTTTTACTAATTTTTGTTTCAATTATTAATATATACAACGTTAATTGGGTTCATTCATTAAAATATGATCTTCCTATGCGTTACACAGCAGCTGGGAAGAATCTTAAAACCACAATATTGTGGACTGAAATTGATGCACGTATAATGCTTCCAAACAGTGAACTATGAAATAATCTAAATCTGAAATACGGTTTCAAATTAAAACGAGCGTGTGATTTAGATACAAACGGTTCGTTCAATCTTACTGCTGAAAATGTTTAATTATTTCACTCAACAGTACATATTACATTTTGCATTATATATATGAAACGATGGAAATAGTTTGACGGTTGTTGTCATTATTATATATGCGTGTTTGTGTAAGTGCGGTTATTATAATATGGAACGCCTGACAACGATATTTAATTAGTTTTTTCAATTATTATTTGCAATTATTAAAATTGATATTTTTTAATTTCTTCTGATTATTAAGTGGAATTTGATATATGTTGTTTCTATGGAATAATCGTATTTTTAATTCAAATGGACGATATGTAAATTTTGAAAAAGGATAAATAATGATCTAAAATTTAAGTCCAAAATCGCATTATTATCGTTATTAACACTATTTATGTTTTTGCATTATTTGATGATTTAACCAGCTTTAATTACATGTTTTTAATTGACCATATAATTCCCACATAACTTTACCATAAAAGTTTCTGTGGACGTCAATGTAATTTAATAACACTAATGTAATAATGTAACAATTACAGATCAATAACCAATGCACATACGAAATTAATAGTCGATATTAAATTCTTGGCGTTAAATTTGTAAATTCGTATCGTATTAATACACCTTATTATAAAACTTATGAGATATGAAAAAAAAAAATTATTTTACCAGATACAATTACGTGAAAACACTTTTCAGCGATATTTGCAGACAGTTATCTTCGAAACGAGAGACGTAGGAATTAATTATTTTATTAAAGCGTAACTTTCATTTGTTTAGCAACGGAAATTCATTCAATTTTTTTTCTCCGCTATTGTTCTTGCTGTAACGTATTTATTTGGAGGCCGCATAAAAGTTTCATGTATCTTTCGACGAGAGCCTAGAAAACTCGACGCATGTAACGCTTATTTGGCAAAAGTAAAATGACCGCTTTAGTAACTGCGAACACAATGTTCATTTGCGATGTTAACTTTGTTAACTATTTGTATTTCCAGTCACTATAACGCTGCTCGCTTCGGGCATTTCGATTTATGCGCTTTTCCACATACGATATATATAAACCTTAATAAGTTTTATTTACAGTTGCTAAATGTTAATCATTGATTACAGACAACAATTCGAAAATAAATTACGATGATTTCAGTGTACCTGAAGTATAAAAAAATTTGCAAAAATCATTTTCCCCAAGAATTTGCAAAGGAAGAAATTTGCAAATTTCGTTGCTAATCAAAATTGAAAACTTCATACAAATCATTTATCAAATAATTTAATGAAACGAATAATGAAAATTTACAAACAAAAAATTCTGCACTACAGTAAAAAAAAAAATGATCCCTTTACGTCGGGAAACTGAAAGATTTTCTGAATCCCAATCCCACATGGATTGAACAATGACGAGCAATAGAATATGAAACACGACAATGTTATTATTGAACTTGTTTTTTTTATGCTTCCATTCGAGCATCAAAAGTGTGTGAATGGCTTGACTTACTCCGAGTTTTATAAAGGACGAAACTAAAAAAAAAAAAAAAAGTTTCAGATCGAACAGCATCCGATAGGATACTGTTCGAGGTGAGGGGCAAGCACTTTATTTATTTCGAGCCTTGGAAGAAATATGTACCCGAGATTTACTCCTTGTTTAGAGTAATAGCAGTAAATACGAGACTGTGAAATAGGAAACGAAATTTTACTGCAGGGCATACGTACACTGACAACAAAAGTCACTTTAATATCAAGCAACGCTCTAAAATGAATAGCTATTTTATAATCTTGCTCTTGGGAAAAGCGCACCATTCTCTGTTTTCAATTATTATTAATATTTTATAAAATAAAACGTAGAAGGGAAGTCGTTACGTCTTTACGAACACACAGAATAGTCGTTGAAAAAATAAAAAAAGAAACTGTTGAATGCAAATTTCAAATGCGTCTGAATTAATTCTCATCGATTAATTCATCGAAAAATTTAAGAAATGAAACATAAATTCAACAAAACTAAAGAAACAAACTTTTTTCTTTTTTTTTTTTTGTTTTTCCAATTTTTGGATTAATTAATCGATGAGAATTACAGGCACATAATTTCAATCATTTTCGATGACCGAATATTAATTTCTGATTTGTGATTATTTATTGTAAGGGCGAACGTTGTAATTAATTGATTTGCAAATAAATGGAACGTTGAGATATATTACGTTGTATTATAACCGAACACATATTTCTGTGCAACGAACAACAGAACTGTCTGATCCAGTCTACGTGGAAACCTCAGACAAGATTGCTCTATCAAGATTCACTTGGTTCTATTCCAACCAGAACGTAGCCATCGGTTGAGCTACTGCATTCTGGTAAGAAGGTTACCCTGACCAGATATGTGTTGCTTTGCACACTATATACAGAAGGTGGTACGTGATTTACATTATGAAATAACTTCCACAGACATTAAAATTAAATGATTTTTGCAGCTGCTAAAATCAATCGGCAAATAATTTTATTGCAAAATTTTAATGATCAACTGATAATTAAAAAACGAAGAATATACTTCACATACATTCAAATTAAAGTGTTTCTTATTTTTGCAAAGTTACCATTATTGCAAAATTAATCCATTATCTAATGGGTCTTAAATTTTTAGAATGAACCACATGGCTTTCTTATGAAAATAAGATTTTGATTCATTGCAAGTTACGTGTTACGCCCCGAGACATTTATGACACGAGTAAACTAAGATTTCGCTTTAAACTGCGAAAAAGCGTCGCCACATTGCAAGAATTTATTTGCACGAAGAAAGTTTCTGTCGTAAGAAATTAAAGTGAAGTGCTATAATTACATCGCCAAACCATAAATTTCGTATTAAAAGTTTAATTACTGAAAACGACAGAAGGAAGAACAAGAAAAGGAATGTAATCACTAAAAAGTGTAGGGTCAATCTGGATAATAGTGACAAAGTGGGGTAAATGCGACACTCATAATATCAACATTCAAATAAAAAGAAATTACTAAATTTTCTTCCAATTGTAAATTACGATACAAAAAATATAATTTTTAATAAAAATATTGAAAAATTAGATATTAAAAAGTAATAAGTGTTATTAAATTTTACCATCAGTGTTAGTAAAATTTTGTATCTCATATTATATGCACTGAGTTTACAAACAGCGTTGGTACTTTTTCATTGCGAATTGCAGATATATAAACGGAATAATTAAACTCATTATTTAAGATAATTACCACAGTGGGGTTAATGTAACGTGCCGCAAACATCGTCCCTTTGACTTGAGAATGTTGACGATGAATTAGTATTCCAAAATCGTGGTATTTGATATGTATGGTTTCCGCTCGTCTGCATATGGATGGCAGGGATCCTATAACTATACTTCTCGGGGATTACAGACACTGAATGGTCGGAATTGTTAACATATGCGTTGTATCGTGCCTGCAGCAGTCAGGAGGATCGGAAAGGAGTAGAGGGGCAGAGGGGCAAAGGGCGGCGACGAGGGGCAGAGGGGATCAAAATACATCCACTCCAACTTCTTGCGCTTGTCGTGCCTCAATTGTCAATTAACGTAAATGAATGAAATATTTGATGTACTGAGGACGGATAATAGTTTCAAACGTATTTCGTTGGAGGTGATTCTCTGTCTTCGTAGTTATCTTTCGCTCAAGAAACGTAATTACTTGTCAAAGTTGTGTTTATATTATCGCTGAATAATGTTTTGAATGAAATTTAGTTGTTAAAAATGATAGATAATTCCTAATCATTATGTCGTGAAGATCATTTCTCAAAAAAATCAGTGAAGATAAATTTTGCAAGTGAAGATCACTTCAACAAATTTTACGAAAATACATCCTGAAAGTGTACTGTGAAGATCATTCCCAAAGATGTCTCAAAGATGATCATCACTGAATGAAATTTCTAATTCTTCACTGAAACAAATTTTAAAATTTGGCGTTTTGCAAAATCCTAAACACATTATTATTTAAAGAATAAGAATTTAAGCGTCATCAAAGATAATTCCTAAATATCCTGTCGTTAAGATCATTTCTAAGAAAAAAATCAGTGAAGATAAATTTTGCAAGTGAAGATCACTTCAACAAATTCTACGAAAATACTTCCTGAAGGTTTACTGTGAAGATCATTGCCAAAGATGTCTTGAAGAAGATCATCACTGAGTAATCTTTCTAATTCTTCACTGAAGCAAATTTGACAAGTTGACAAAAGAAAAAAAATAAGGATTTAAGCATCATCCACAACGAGAGGCGTCATAAAAAATTATCGATCCCTAGAATGGAATTCATTAATGGCGTCAGGTAGAGTGACTTCATTGCGTTATGAGCATGACCACGATAATCTTGGTTAATGTCACCCTTAGTATTGGTCATTAAATAGCAGGATGAAGGTAATTACAGGCGAGCTTGTATCGCTAGTCAAATACTGGATGGACGCAGTATTAAGTGTGATCCGTGGTTGATAGAGAATTCCAGTGGTCAGCAATGCAGATTTAATCGGTCATCGATCGGGAATTTCGAGGGACCTTTGCAAACCTCTTTGGGGACAACTGATTGGACACTCTAGCCTCGATGACAGTGTTCGCATTGTCGAAAATCTCTGACGTTTATAATAAAGCACAAAAGCGAGCTTTGTACGTGAAACGAATAACACGAGCTTCTCTCTCTCTCTTTTTTTTTTTTTTTTTTTGTAACGTGAGTAAATATTTTCGCGACATCCAAGCTATGCGAATATTTCTAACCGTAATTCCGAGAATGCTTAGAGAATTACTTTGGCGTGGAAGAGAGAGGGGGAAGTAGTGTATTATAACCTACTTATTTTATCCTGTGATAAGTTGTTTAAAGTTTGATGAATCTCAAACGACAATTAAAACAAACTGAAAACAAAATTATTGCAAAAAAACAAAAATTATATTTGTGTCGATGAAGAAAATCTTCTGAGATAATAAATGGTCCATTTGTATTTTAAATTATTGAAATATCTTACGTTTTGGACGCTGAAGATATTATTTCAAACCAAAATGGTGGGAAGACAGCCAATCAGAATTCAGAGGACACATTAACGTTACGTAATTGGACATTAACGTGACGTAATTGAAGATTCTCAGATGGACAACTTAACGCTGATTACAATCTGAGAACAGGCAAAGTCACAACATTGACATCATCCGAGATTCAAATTTTAGAACCAAGAAATGCCTAAAAGTAATTTTTTTAAATGTCTTTTTCTTCCCGAGGGAGAAAAACAAATTTACAATTTGCAAACGAACCGTACAATTTTTATCTTGAATAATAAAAAATGAATAATTACAACAACGTCGAGGCGTTAATATTTTTTTTTTTTTTTTTATGGAAAAGTATATTCAAGAAAGAATAAAATGATTTTCCGTGTCGATTGATTTGAAACGAAGAAGTGAAGGAGAAAATAGTTTGGATAACACCTCATTTCAAAAGGAAAAGTTGTTAGAACGATGAAAGGGATATAAAAATTGCGCGAGATAATTGCCGATAGTAAAGAAAATTGGCCCCTTACTTTTTAATATCAGATAATGGCTTTCTTTTGTGAACTTCAATTTATAAAGTTACAAGTTCAATATTACCAACGTTATACTGTACCAATGTCGTAGGCGCGCCGCAAGTTTCGAATCCCAAAGATATATCTTTACTTCTAATCAACGTATATATTTCTCTATCACAAACATTTCAAAGAAGAATATTTTATATAAGTTTTTACTTTCTCGTAAAACCTAATCTCACGTTTTTCACGATTCATCCAAAAAGCAATAAAGATATTTTACATCATTAAAATCGAAAAATGATCCTTTTTCATTTTAAAATGAAAAAAAAACAGAATGTAATAAAAAATGATATTGTTTATTATATAAAATCGAATAAAAATAAATAAACGTGTAAAATGAGAATCATATAATTTAACAATTTTTATTCATAAAATGCCAAATATTCGACGTTGTACTTATTCGAGAAACCCTTTAAAGGTGCATACACATCGTAAACGTACGACTTCATTTTAATACAGCAGTTGTACTATAATGGTATGTTTTGTATTATTATGTATATGTACAGCAGTTTCAAAGTTATGTTGTATTTTAAAGCTTTACGCGTTTAGTATTGCGTTGCATTGTAGGTTAAGAATTCTAATATGTGGAAAGATTTCAGTCACAGTGAAAATGCAACATTATAGCCTTTTCATCTACATATTTCATTTTATTCTCAATGCATTGTTCAGTATATTATGATTATTATTTTCATCGAATGAAATATTTGAAACACGGTAATCATAACTCAATAAAAATTCGAACTATAATTTTCTAATTGTTAAACTGTCGATAACTGCCGTTGGTGAACGAAAATGGTTCTTTGCAATTTATATATTAATATTTCAACAGAAAATGAATAAGTGATACCACTGAATTGCTTCTATATTAAAATTAAAATAACATGATTACGAATAACGTTCATTAAAATATGTTTGCACTGGAAAATGGATCTTGCCGAGTCATTAATTACTTGAAATTACTCTCTTGGTCAGTCAACAATCATCATAGTGGTTTCTCATTGTTTACCATTAGTGGTCAGACAGTCACTGATGTGGTAAAAAATTCTGATATATTATCATCAGCGTTAAATCCCGAATATGTTCATAATTTATGAACAATCGAGATAATAAAATTATATTTTTGAAATCTCTACTATTGATTTTTTTTTTCGAAACAATGATATGATTATTATTGTTCGAATAATTTATTTACAACTACTTCAATGAAAAAAAAATGTCCTTTTTATAACGTATAATGTCTTTGTGGAATGACAAAATAAATAGCGATTTCCGAACGTGGCACCGGAAAAAGAGACGGAGGTCAATATGATGAGTAAAGCAACCAACTAAGTCAACCTCATATGTTGGGATTACTGCTGCACATCGTGGCCCAGTGGTTACAAGTTACAGTTTGGTTTCGTTTCTTTTTTTCTCTCTGTGACATATTTGTATCTATGTACACACTTTAAGCCGTCGAAATGCATTTGCACTGAGCACAATGTCGCGTTCTACTTCACGATGCATCTCGATTCCCAACGCCTGGACCCTTTTTACGACGGCCAGTTATAGCGTATACTTTGCCCCAGGAAATTCCATTGCAACGTGACGTATTTTTACGCCCACGTACCGAGTGTTATTCCACTGTGTCGATGATTCAAAAAATATATATAAATTTATATATATATAGATATTTTATACTTTCAAGCAATTTTACACTATTCAGGATGAAAATCAGAGATGCTTTGTGAAATGTATTGAGAAATACAGAATAACATAATGCAGAGATACATTTATGTCAACTAATATCACTTAGAAGGTCTTTGAAACTCATTGCATACACTGAAAAAAAATTGATTCTGATATTAAATAAATTTTATAGTTGTTGTCATTAAAAATTTAGTTGAATTAACCCTGTCATTCCCATTCTACTAAGATTTTTTTTTTTTTAGTGTAGGGATAAATGGAATTACAAATTCCTCAATAAAGCCAGTTTTTGCAAATGCTACATTGACATTAAGTTTTGCAACTTAGTACACCGTATTTCAATGAGGAATTGACTGTAAAAATAATTTTGCAAACGACGTAACCCAATATTATGAAAAGGACATAAATTTAAAGAAGACCTCGATTCCCTGAGCCTGGTGCATCTCAATGTAATTAATGGCCAAGGCGGTGTCAGAGGGCTGATAAGAAATTATGGAAAGGAGATTGAAGGGGGTCTGGGGATGGATGGAAGATCGCAAACGTTGGTACTACTAGTGATCGAGTTATGGACGAAGCTCACTTCTGGCGCCATTACCGCGACGTTAGACACCCTCCTTTGCAGTTACCAAGAAATATAGTCTGGGTTCGTTTTGCGCCACTGTAAAGCGTCATTTCACCGTTTTTAATACTGTGTAATGTGGTTTCGTCCCCTCAATAAAGCATTGAAAGATAGTCACGATTATCTTTTTCTTTCGAAAGTGTTTTATCGGACGAACAAAATGGAAAATATTTTCTTACGATCGAATTCCATCAGTTCTTACAACGTCAATTAAATTCTGTATTTTAGTTCTAAACGAGAAATTCACTTTATCCGTCCAAAGCAAATAACAGCTCAATATGCATCACTTATTAAAAGCAGAAACAAATTTTATTTAGTATCGAAGTTCAATAAGTACCAAAATGAGAATTATACGGCTCTAAATAGATCATCAGTTTGCCGCTCATACGTAGCTACTCGTCGGCGTATTATCAGACTTTATTTTCCAAATTATTAATAATTGACTGAATCGACGAATTTAACCGTAAAAACGGACTCGGTAAAAAAGTTCATAATTAGTACGTTTTGTGCATAATTTTCAAATTGAAATACCGTATAATTAAGTGTTCCCGAAACGCATTCGCATCTGAAAATACGAGACTGAAATGTTCGATGAAATTGTTTCACGTGAAAAACTGTGCTTTAATTCAAATTAAATATTGTTACAAATTTCGTAAATATTTAATTTCATAA
>JABFQA010002749.1:0-10739 GCA_022817065.1 Probaryconus sp. ZL-2020
ACAATACTGTATTGCAAACGATTAGCAGTACAGAATTGCTACTGTTGGAGTACAGGTTGCTAATTGAAAAACAAAATTTTTTCAGTGAAATAAAGAAGGAAAAAAAAGACATATAAAAAGAAACAAATATATACATATCTCTCTATATAAAAGAGAAAAAAAAAAATTGTACACTTATTCGCGTACACTTACTCACTTATATCATGTCAAAGATAAATACGTACTTGAAAAAGTACTAAAACTATATTCTCCTCTGTCATAAATAATGTCGAAATGAATTTTTTAATTAATTAATGTGATGTATTATTAAATAAAAGTATGATTAAAATGCCTAGCCGTAAAGCAACAATGTTGAAAAATGTGCAAAAATATGCTAGTCACATTCTTGCGTGGCAATTTGTCCATGTGGCACAACAAATTTTATATCATCCTTGAGTTTATGATCGTATAAATATCGTAATATATTAGATAGTGATATACTTTACAGCGTAACAATAAATGTTCAGGAGCGTAGTAAAGTATGCACTTTGCATTTTTCAACTGAAAGCGCGTGCATCTTGGTTACGTAACTCAGTATCAAAGATAACGCGATCAATGTTATTAATCGAACGGGCTGTAAATCTCTTCAACAATAAACGGCCAATAAATAGTTTTGCGTTTAATTGTATCGCGTCGAGCGATGCCTCAATGATTATTCCAGACGCAAATTTGTCGACTTACGTATTTCTTTTTTTTTTATATATATATTTTTAAGTTAAATTGTAAAAAAGTACCACAAGTATAGTAATTTTTGTTATAATTAGCAAAATTTGTCTAATAATTATCATAAAGTTTACTATATTTATCGTAATTTTTCATGTATTATTCAAGTATATTTTGTATAGTTTGACTTATGGGCCCAGATAGTAAAATTTCTGTTATATTTTTCTACTTGAATCTTTCTTTTTCACAAACTCTTAAATAATCTATCAATGGTTATTATTATCTCGTTAATTATTAAATACGAATCTTTTTCATTGTAACAATTCTATGATAAAGTATTCAACGGTGTCTAAAGTAGAATATTATCTTTAAATATTCAGATCATTCATGTTTCCTCTTATGCATAATTATGCAAAGTTGCACAAAATATTATAGCAACTTTTATTTTGCTTTGCGTATGAATATGTAAGAGAGAGAAGAGAAAAAAGGGAAGACAGAAGAAGGAGGAGAAAAAAAAAAGGAGAAGACGAAATATATAAGCACGTTATTCGCCAATGTATACACGATAAATTTGAGCATAGTGATGCAGGGCTACTGTCACTACGAGGCCCGATTTATGCAGGTGTTCGCGGTAAACCATTCATCGACTAGTGTGCGGATAGATTGCTATTCACGAGGGTCAAATATTTACACCACGAAGACCAGTCAGTTACGGCGCGTATCATATCGTTTGGCGTCTCATTTTTATTCGCTTGTTTTTTCCTCCTTTCCTCCAGAGATACCGGACTGTATTTCATACTAATACGTTTAACAATAAGTATTGCCGTAAGGGTCAGATGGGTCGTTTTGGCAAAAGTTTGGGAAACTGGTATCTTGTGAAGTAAAAAAAGAAAAAAGCTTGGAACACACTGATATTTCCAGTTGGCGAACCTTCGCATTGTCACCGGAATGATTTTCTTCGTCGACCAATCGATATTTATCTCGGTGTAATTATTGTAATTTGGATACTTCATTAGACGTAAAAAATACGAATGTAACTGCATAAACATTTTCTTCACGTAGTTTACCACCCATCCAAGTTTCACATTAATTAACTATGCTTAACTTTGATGATCACATGAAATCCAACTTTACACTTTTGCCGATACATAATATAATAGAATTATTAAAAATTACAACGTAAATTAGAATTTTTTCAACGTTTTTTTGTAAATACAGTAGAACCCCGATTATTCGACAATTTTTTTTCCATTTTTCAAATAAAATCTCAACATGATCAAGAAAGACAAGTTGCGTCGGATAATCGGGGTTCTACTGTATTAGAATTTCTTTAGTAAATATTAAAACGTTTTTATTAATATTCCTGACTTTGCGTTATCATCATTGAATTGATACTATACGTTGTAATATTTTTTTTTAGTGTGTGCTCTTGAAATTGTTAAAAAAAAATCATTGTCACATCGTTGAAAAATCCATTGCCGTGATTCCAAACGATCCTTCCCATCGTCAGCCGCGCAAATCCAATTTTCCATTTTACGAATTAATAACGTGCCGTCTATTAATAACAAATTAATAAAGATATCGAAAAGCCGGTGTAATTTTTATATCGCCGTGCGATTATTTATTGTCATAGCGAGTAATAAAAACACGGATAATAAAAAAGTGGTCATTAACGTTATTAATAAAGATAACAATAAAAATAGTATCTTTGTGTGTCATCGCGCGGAATGACTTTATCCAATGAATTGCGCCAAAATGACAGCAAAAGAATATGCGAATATGGTCGATTGAATAACGCGACAATGGTTATCGTGTCGTTGTTCGCACAAAGGATTGTGTATATGAGATATATTCGTGTTTTGAGCGTCCGAAATCAAAACAGCGCGACAAAAGCACAATGGTTTTTGTTGGGAACTCGTTTCTGTAATTTCACGAAACGTCTTAATCGATTCAAGATTTGATACGATGAATCGCCGCCGACTGATATCTCGGACGAGATGACCATAAATCATACTAAGAACTTCCAATCCAATTCAAGAAACGAATGCCTCGTGGCAACCTTGACGGAATTCTCTCCTCGCTTCATTCTTTTCTCGTTATGCCATTTCTTCGTTGGCTTAATATACCTCGAGCTCAAATTCACTACGGCCACTCGATCGCCCTTTCGTTAATTACGATCCTTCGATAATTAACTCACATTCGTTTCCTACTCGCGATTCTGTATTCCTTTTATTGCACTACTGTTAATATATTTATTCATTCATAAGCCTCGGTTAATTGATGCACTTCGATATTTCTTTCTCTCATTTTTTTTTCTTTTTTAACAACAGTGACGTTCGCTATAAACGTAATAAATTTTATTATTTGATAATCGTCGATGTTATGCAAATGCACTCAGAGAAAGAAATAATGATCTGAATAATATCATGAAATTAAAAGTTCCTAAATTTTTAGGAAATCTTCGGGAAATTCAATGAATTTTCCCTAAAAATTTAGGAATTTTGAATTTCATTGTATTATCATATACAAATTAGGACCGAGTCCATTCCAAACTCAACTCAACTCAACTCATATACTTTGTATGTTTTTAAAATTCGAAAAACATGTTTTCTGAACTGGAATCATTTTAATTGGACGAAAGTCTCGCGAATCCTTTTTGTTCAACGTATTGTTTCCTAAAGATGATATAGATTTTTGCCAAAAACAAAAATGGTCTTCAGTGTATATGAAAGGCGCACCGAAAGAACTCATTTGTTAGTTTATTTTCTATGTATAAATTAAGTATGTATCATTGGACGGTTTTAAGCGAATGCTAACGAATGTTAATGAGCTTATAATTCATACATAAACAATACGGACTTTAAACAGTAATTCTTTATTTGTCATTTTAGGAAGGCACGGTTTGGCGATGCTTCTATCATGCGCCGGATGCGATAAGCCGATTATGGACAAATACCTGTTGAATGTTCTCGACCGAGCCTGGCACGCCGATTGTGTACGATGCTTCGACTGCAGAACTGCTCTTCAGGACAAGTGTTTTTCGAGGGAATCCAAGATCTTTTGCAAGAACGACTTCTTCAGGTGTGTATACGACTTCGCGCGGAACTTTTGATACGTACATTATCGCAATCACGCTTTATTAAAGCTATTTTTACTGCTCTATTGCGAGCTCCAAAATTTTAATTCAACATCACTCTACAAACCCAAGTGTCATCGACAATTAAAATTTTCGAGTCCCATCGCGTAAAATAATAGAACAGAAATTTTACTAAAAATTTTGTCAAACTGATCTTACGAGTTCGTCTTCAGAAAAACAAAAAAAATAAAATAAAATAAATAAATGCTAAAGAGGGGTGCATATATTTTCTGCATAAATTATTTTATCCAAACCGTCAAATTATCCAAAGATCAAATTATAAAAAATGCATTCTATCCAATACGCATTTTATTCACATTGTCAAATTATCCCAAATTCAAAAGATCCAAAACGCTTTTTATCCATCCTCAAATTATTCTAAATGCAATTTATGTAAAATTGATATTATTCAACAAGCATTTTATCCACACCGTTAAAATATCCAAAATATAGTTGCATTTCATAATACAAATAATTTCAATGCATCAGCATTGATACAAACATGGGATATAAAATCAACTTTGTGTGTGGTTAAAATGTGTCTTAGATAAAATTAATTTTGGACAAAATGAATTTTAGATAACTTGACAATTTAGATAAAATAACAGTTGGATAAAATGGATTTTGGATAATTTCAATTTTGTATAATTTGATAGTGCTGATAAAGTGCATATTGGATAAAATGGCAGTGTGGATAATTTGTATTTTGGATAAATTATATGCGCCCTCTAAAAAATGCAGACAAAATCATCATAATGTTTCCAATGATTATTAAAAAATTTACTATGTTTATGGCAATTTTCTGGACAGTTTGACATAAGAGCAGTTTGCCAGAATTTATGGCAAAAGTGTATGGTAACATTTTGCTCAGTGTACATTCAGAAAAATGTGATATGAAAAATGACTACTTTCCTTATTACTTTGGAGATATCTTCGGAAAATAAGAAATTTTGATATAAATAATAGTAAAATTTAATATGTTTATACTATTTTCAAATATTTCACATATCAAATTTTACTATTATTAATATCAAAATTTCTCATTTTCCGGAGATATCCCCAAAGTGATATGGAAAATTTTTCATACATAACTTTGGTAATTTTTCATACAATTTCATTCTCAGTGTAATATTATTCATACAATCGAACATTCTTGTCGCAAGATAAAAGGAAAATGGAAAACTGAAATTCAACAGCAGAAATGTTAATTACGATACAAGATTTCGGATGAGCCTGGGAATAGCATTCGTAATACGCTTTGCCAAGATTTTTGCGAGAGATTGATTTTTCCATTGAAGCAAGTCCGTTTGTATAGCGTCGGCAAAGCGTCGTTTTTTTTTTTTTCTGCACGAGTAAACAAGCAAGAAGAAAATGTAATTGCATTGTTTCCGTAAATTATTGAATTTAGTCGGAGAGCAAATGATTCGTATCGAAATGCCGGAGTCCTTGACGTTACACGAATTCACGAAGACCCCTACGAGTTGTAGGTCGTCATGCTGTGTCAGAATGTGCGCCTTGCACACTTTTTTTGCGAGGCCGTGCACGAACCGTTCAAAGCGAAAGACGTACAACGTGACTGAACGAGCGAAAGAAACTTTGACAAGCGACGAAAAAAACAATAAAATTAGCGTACCATTTTGCACAATACGCAACGGATAATAAGAATAAAGAAAAATAACAAAAAAAAAAAGTTAAATATGACCTTTTAATGGCCCACATTTTTCAGGGCGATGTCTTGTCATAAAAATTGCGTAACGTTTTACGCGAGCGTCAAGTTTCACTTGATATTTTAAACGGCTGTTATTTTTATGTTTATCTTGAAAATGGTAGTTTGGCGCTCGTACGTTTGTTAAATTTGCAATTTGATTATGTAATTGATAAGGAGTGCACGCGGAGAAAAATTTGGTGAAATTTTACCATACTGTATCGTAACGCTGGGATAATGGTACGATTATATTCATTTTTGCCACTTACATTATTTTTTTTTTTATAGAAACGAGCAGAAAAATTACAATACGTATGGTAGAATTTTATATGTTATAAAAAATTACACGTTGTTGCTAAAATTTCTTGTTTTATTTAATAGAAATTGTAAATTCACAATTATTATAAGGCATATATAAAAAATTATTTTATTTTATATTAATTTTCTTACGCAGTATGGTAAAAATTTTCTTCTTGTCAATTGTGCTGCCATCTTCTAAATAGAATGCCATCTTCTAAAGCTTATGTACAACTTCCAAATATGAAAAACACATGAATTACGATAGGTCAATGGATATCTTATTTATTTAGTAGATCAGCAAGAAATTTTGGATTTAATTATCTTTCTTTATTCTTTAATTTTCAGACTTGTCTTTATGTGACATCAAATCTTTTTGTTTTTTGGATTTGGCAGATAATTGAATAAAATCTTGCCGAACCATTTACAATGTAATTGTTATCATTATACATATATAGATTGATTGATGTGAGGAACAATAATTATACTGGTTATTTATAATCTTATGCAAGATCCACTTCTTGCTCTTTATGAAATAGTTAAAAAGTCGTTTCATAGAATATAAGAATATACTGAAATTAATAAATAAAAGAAAAAAGAAATTATAATATAAGTTCAATTAATTTTGTATCTATTAAAAAAAATTTTATCTTATCATTGCTTTGTTCATTAATTATAAATAGAACTTGAATGTTTCATTGTTTCAGGCAATCGTGCACTATTTAGGAGAATACAAACAATTTATATTACATTCTAACCGTTGAAAGACGAACTTACTCATTTTCACAACGATACAGTGACAAGTACAAAAATTTGTTGAAATAACATCTTTACTGTCTCTTCACATTATTATCAACAAAGTTTTTCATTAAAATCAGGAAACTATTAAACAGGTGAGAATCACACGTACACAATGTACAGAAAGTTATGATAATTTTGAATTAATATTTTCAGATTACTATTATAAACATGACATTGACGTTAGCATTTCCAGTAATGCCTCTCCAAAAAGTGACTTTATGTCGCATTATATCGACTCATTTCCGATTTGCAGTTGACAACTTTCGTCGAAGCTATTTGGTTGTCGATCTGGATGAAGCGTTTCAAAAAATGATACAAGTTATACAGACAGTGAGTGAATATTTTCAAAAATATTGTTATTTGTTTTACCATCCTGATTTATTTCATGAAAAGGTTACGCTGCTTTCGCGTTTATTCATGAAATTACTTCCTCGTAACGGATATACAGTTAAACAAAGAAAGAACATTTTTTGGCGAATGTACCATGATAGTATTCTAGTAAATTTTCTGTACCAAGGAAATTCTACAACAGTATACATTGCAAATTATAAGTATGCTAACAAACTAAATTTTGAGTGTTATGACGATGATATGATGATATGTAGTAGCCTATATAATAATTTAGACATATTAACATCAGTGGAAATCCTGGACATACCTGGTACAATAATAACGCCTTCTGGATGTAGCATAAGAACTGCAAAAGAAGCATTAATAAATGCAATTAAGAGTATGAGAAATTTAAAAGTGATTAAACTCGATAATAAGATTTCTGCCACATACTGCACTACTGAGAATGTCCTAAGTGCCATAGCAAACCATTGTGATAAACTGAGAGTTTTAGATGCACCTCGTATGTGTCAAATTACTGACGATAGGATCATTTCTAATATGAAGTGCATAAATAGTCTGGAAACACTTATATTACCTTTCAAAGAAGTGAATCCAATTTTATATTCAGAAAAACGAACGATTTTTAAAAACTTGACAGAAATTGGAGTAATTTATAACGTCAACAAATTGTTTTGCAATGTTCCTGTTGTGCAATGTCAACAATTAACAAAACTTTCTTGTCACATTGAATCCGAAAATGATTTGGAACTCATTTGCAATACGTGTCCTAATTTGAAAGCATTATTAATTATGAACAAATTTTTAGACGATGCAAATCAATGGAACTTAATGCCATTAGGTCAGTTGAGACGTTTGGAAAAAGTTAGACTTCCAGTACGCATAGACTGGGAACACAAAACTGAATGGTTGCGAGAAATAGGTCAAAGTGTAACCGATTTAACAGTCTGGAGTATGCACTGTTCTGTATTAGATATTGTATCAAAATATTGTCCACAATTAAATCATTTCTATGCAGATTATTTAAATTTGGACATCATTGTGACAGAAAAAAAGCACAAGCATTTAACAAGTGTTTTAAAAAAGCTTGAATATTTTCGCGCCGTAATAATATTTTATGATGTTGATGTTGATGCTGATGAAAAAGCTATATCATTCTTATCGTTCTGTTATAATCTTAAGTTTTTGATATTCTATTGTGAAAAGAAACATATGACTGAAAACATGATGCTAAATTTACTAAAACGAAATGCGTTGATAAAATTGGAATATTTTCAAGCTATGAATTGTGATTTTTCAGAAGATATGCTTAATGTATTGTTACAAAAATATCCTAACTTGAAACAGATTGGATTTTTATCTTACTGGAGACACTTGCGAAGAGGTATAAATACATGTATATGTATGTATAAAGATTATAATTTACCGTATGGGGTCAATTGTAAGATACTGGTATAACCCTAGTAAATATTGATCAATTTAATCGAGCTGCGACCGGGGTGTAACGCCGGATACTGGTATGGCCCCAATCAGGATGGTGGGGGCCCGGTCGGGACCCCGTTTCCTACTGGAGCCATACCAATGCCCGGCGTTGCAACCAGGTCGCAGCTTGATTAAATTTTTACTAGGGGATGAGTAAATCAAGTTTCGCTATTTCCGCTTAATCTTGCCGTAGAATTTCAAGCGAAATTCATGATAAAATCTATAACAATAAATCTATTTTAACAGTAGCATGGATTTTCATAGTTAACTAATGTTAACTTTGACGATAAAAAAATATTGTTTGAATTTTTCATATATACTAATATTATGTTAAGAAAAATTTTTGATATTAAATACATACAAAACTAAAAGGCATTTAAGATTTTTTTTAACTTCCCTTTTTTCTGTATTTTGTTTCTCTAAACTAAAGTACAAATTTTCGTCTAAGAGAGTTTCCATCACTAAAATATAGTATGTAATACTGTAAGATGACTAGTTTTATTTACAATAATAATAATAATAATAATGATAATAATTTATGAATTGATAACAATTATAATTTTTCGATCGATGTAAAATATTTAAGATTTTCATTATTAATTCAATATTATTTTCGACGCTGACGTCTTGCGTTGTATATCGCGAGTTAACTGAATTTCGGCGCGCGGGATTTTGAATCAGGATCACTGTAAAAATTTATTTTCATTCATTATAATACTATATAGGGAATTATGTTGGGGTTTAATAATTACCATTAAATCATTATAAATATTTAGATTGATTGATTTGAGGAACAATAATTATATTGGTTATTTATAATCTTATGCAAGATCCATTTCTTGCTGTTTATGAAATAGTTAATAAGTCGTTGAAAGTCAATTGGAGTAATTCATGATGTCAACTAATTTTTTTGCAATGTTCATGTTGTGCATTATCAACAATTAACAAAACTTTATTGTTACATTAAATCCACAAAAGATTTGGAACTCATTTGCAATATGTGTCCTAATTTGAAAGCATTGTTAATTTTGAAATTAATTATTTTGATGGTGTAGAACTATGGAACGAAATGCCATTACGTCAATTGAAGCATTTGGAAAAACTTAGACTTACAAAATACTTACATTTGCGGAAAGACGAAATTGAATGGTTGCGAAAAATAAGTCAAAGTTTAACAGATTTAACAGTCTTTTATCTGTCGAGTTCTATATTAGATAGAGTATCAAAATATTGTCCACATTTAAATCGTGTCCGTGCAGAAGAATTCTTTTTTGATATCATTGTGACAGAAGAAAAGAATATGCATTTAACAAATGTTTTAAAAAAGCTTGAATATTTTCAAGCCGAAATATACTTTGAAGCCAATTCTGATGATGATGAAAAAGTTATTTCATTCTTTTCGTTCTGTTATAATCTTAAGTATCTTCGATTTTCTTGTGATGTGGATTGCATGAATGACGACATGATGCTAAATATTCTAAATCGAACTTCGTTGTTAAAATTGGAATATTTTCATGCTTTGAAATGTGAATTTTCAGAATACACGCGTAATGAATTGTTAAAAAAATTGAAAGAGATTGGATTTTTATATTCCTGGATATTCTTGACAGTAGAAATATTCACAATTTATGATTATATTATCATGTATGGAGTAAATAACAAGAGACGTGGATCTGAGTAAATAAAGTTTCGATATTTCCGCTTAATCTTGCCGCAGATTTTCTAGCGAAATTCTTGATAAAATGTATGAAAATAAATAAATTTTAACAATGACATAGATTTTCATAGTTCACAAATGTTAACATTAACAATGAAAAAAATATTGCTGGAATTTTTCATATATATTAACATTATGTTAAGAACAATTTTGGATATTAAATACATACAAAACATAAAAGACATTTAAGATTTTTATTTTCTGACTTCCCTTTTTTCTATATTTTTTTCCTCTAAACTAAAGAATAAATTTTCGTCTAAGAAAGTTTCCGTGGCTAAAGTATGGTATGTAATACTGTAAGATAACTAGATTTATTTACAATAATAATAATAATAATAATAATAATAATAATAATAATAATAATTATCTATGAATTGTTAACAATTATAATTTTTCGATCGAAGTAAAATATTTAAGATTTTCATTATCAGTTAAGTATATTTAATCAATTTTAAAACTTCGCAAATATCACAATTAATAATTTTTTACAAACAGAATTTATAGCCATAAAATGAACATTTTTACAAAATAAAATATGAAAAATTAAA
>JABFQA010002750.1:0-10739 GCA_022817065.1 Probaryconus sp. ZL-2020
AAGGAATTCAACAATTATTTATTTAGAAATAAAATACATGAATATTATACATAATACTAATGAATGGAATATTCATGAATTTTAATTAATGTCAACTACTTAAATTTCTGTTCGTGAAATTAATACATATATATATATATATATATCTCTCTTGCACTTCATATCTTAATTCAATATATTTTTGACAGAGCTCGACACAAATCAAACAATAAATAATTTTTAACATAATTATCTTAATGTCGTAAATAAATAATCTGGAAAAGAAAAAGAACCACAATCACTCAGCAAAGCAGCAAAGCATTTTATGCGTATAAAGCAGTAGCATGCATTCTGGCTTAAACTGAAGTGCAGGAAAATTGTAAAGTCTGTAACTAAACAAAATTGAAAAAAAAAAAAATATTATAGACATAAGCATAGAAATAATAAATCAATAATGTTTCAATTAATTCATTAAATTAATATTTACTTTATTGTCTTGATCTCGTTCAGGATCATCAAATACTTGTTCTCTAGAATACTTGTTGGCCTTTGGCGAGGATTCCATTTGACAGGCATTATCTAAGGCGGCATATCGATCCAGTAAATTGTGCAGCATTAACACGGCTCGAGTACATTCGGTGCTTTTATCGTTTAACATTTTTTGTAAATTAGTCACTTTTAATGTTAATTGTTTGTTTGTCTCTTGTTGTGCCACATAATTACGTTCAAGTTCCTAAATAAAAATTGAAAAATTGATTAAAATTATTTTTTTTATAAAATGAAAAGATTTTGAATATTAACGTATTTTTTCTTTTAATATTAATTTTTCTATAGATAATATAGATTTTTAGCAATATAGATTTTTAATTACAATTCAATAATAAGAAAAACAAATTTTTCTTATACCTCAATGTGACTTTTAAGATTTCCATTTTCAATTTTTCCTTGAGAAGAAATTCGACTGCATCGTTCAAGATCCCAATCGAATGATCCTTTTTCACTGTTCGTTGGACTCTGAATTTGAGTCTTGCGTCCCATCCGAGGCGAATTGTCAAAGGACGTTAACGTTGACGGACTATTTGGCGGAGTGTTTCGTCTAGTATAACTATTTTCACACTGCAAAAACAACATAAATAAAATTAAATTAATTTTTTACAGTTAATAATAAATAACAATAAATTGTCTTTTTACTAATATTATTTCTATATCACCTGTGAAAGAAGAGCTCGATGTCTGTTATTTAAATCCGTGAATGCTTCGTCTCTCGTTTTAATAGACTGCCTGAGTTGGTCAATTTGATTCTTCCTTTTATCGGCTGCCACAAGCAATTCCTCGCATGCATTTATTTTCTCGTCCAATAGCATTGATTTTTCTCTTAATACTCTATCTTTTTCAATCAATTCGTTACGACACTGTTGCACCGTACTTTCCTTCTTCAAAATCTGCTCCTCTAGATCCTTGATTTTCTGGTGCAATTCGTCGATCTCTGCATTCCTTTCAACTGACAATTTGTTTCTGGTCCGTACTTCTGATTCGAGACGATCTCTTAACTGATCCCGCTCTTTCTCTAGCTCTTGGTTCCAATTTCTTTCTTCTTGTAAGCTGGCACTTAATTGTTTCACCTACAAATTATAATAAATATCTAATAAGAATCCTTTTCGTTAATTTCACCTTCGTTAATCTTATTAATAAAAGTATTTATAATTTACCTCAACTTCTACAGCTGCTATAATTTCTTCCATCTGGAGTAACTTTTCATTATTCTCTATAGCTTCTTCTGGCGTAATTCCAAATGATTCTTTGTAATAAATGGAACCATCGTCTACTTTGTCTTTATACTCTTCTAATTCTGAAAATTCATTTGAATATCATTCATTTGAATTGAAATAAAGAAAAAAATAAAATAAAATAATAAACATTAGAACAAGCATAAAAAGAATACCTTTCTCCAATTGGAATATTCTTTGGCGTTCAGCTTCTAAAGATTTTTGATAGTTTTCTTGATCACGTAATGCTGCCTTCTTTTGTTCGTCATAAAGATGAAATGCCCGGTTTGCTTCCCTGAGAAGATCCTGCTTCTCTATTAATTCCTTCCTCAATTTTTCTACTTCCTCCTGCAAACGATGTGTAAAAATTATTATGAAATTTTGATACGAAATAAAGACAAATGCGATACATTAAAATAAACTGTGAAAAATTACACGTACATTTAAGTCTATGTTCTTCTTTACGGAATACTCGTCGAGGGACGAAATGCCCATTTTTTCTTCAAGGAAGTAAATTCGTAATTTGAGGTTGAAATTTTCCTTTTTCACGGCATCCATTTGTTCCTCGTAATCTTTAAATGTCCGACCAGCTCCGATAATTTGCCTTCCCGAAATGCCTCCTGACGTCGTCGCTTTTTCTGGTGTCTTTCCATTTATACCTGAGGAATAAAATAAACATATTTAATCCACAAATTCTTAATGGAATATTAAAATAAATAATCTAATCGAACAGATTAAACAAACAGCAGTCTGATTTTGATTCTTTTTAACGTTGCTTAAGGTAGTACTATCATCAAATCGATGAATAAGTTAAAGAATGATCTATTACATACAATCCCAAAATTTGGGGAATTTGGGGAAATACATCGGAGACATAGGAATATCACAAAAAATTGATGTATCTTTCGAAATATATTTGTTCCTGTTCTTACGATTTTATTAAAAAACCAATATATTATAGTTTGAATAATAAAAAATAATATGCTAAAAGGGTATAAAGATTGTCTGTATAGTTTCAGAGTCATAAATAAATAAAATTTGAATTCAACGGATCAAGTTGACAGTTGATTGATTTTCAAGTTTTTCATTAATAAACCAGTAAATTTTGTTTAATTACGTAATTCTTTTCTTGTTGCATTGCTAATTTCTATAATCAATAGTTAAAATTCATGTAAGAAATCTGTTTTAGGTAATTTCTAAATTTTTATTATGACTTTAAATCATATTTGATCGTTCCTTCGCTAGAGAATTCAGATCGTACGAAACGTCTAATTTTCATATCGATTATGCACGCGCCATCAACGTCGGCTATTGTGCAACGATTCTACGTTCGTTTCCTTCAGTATACAACCGTAGTTTGGTGCTTAATGTTTTTTGGCACTGCCCCAAAAAATTAGACAATGTATCGACTTACCAATGACCGTAACAATAATAGTTATCCACTTTTTTTTTTTTTTTTAACAGAACTAACAACATTGTTTTCCAACTTGAAATGAAAATTGAAAATGCAACTGTTCTTTGAGAATTTTAAACGCGTAATTTTCCTTTTGTATAAGCTAGCTGAAGTCGAACAATACAAGACAAATAGTTTCAATCAAAGCAAATCAGGGCTCAAAATAACGAGATAAATTGTCACTAATCAGTGAGAAGCATAATACCATCGTAATAATATGATAACTACTTGCGTTATAAAAGCTCGCGTTAATAAAAACAATGCCAAATAAATTTACAACTATTTGATTGTCAATGTGGTAATTAACGCTGAGAAAAAAATTTGTATGACAAATTACCAAAGTTATATGAAAAATTACCATTTTCCATATCACTTTGGGGATATCTCCGGAAAATGAGAAATTTTGATATTAATAATAGTATTCAATTTTACTATTAGTAATATAAAAATTTCTTATTTTCTGGAGATATGACCAAAGTGATATGGAAAATAGTAATTATTCATATCACTTTTTGTTCATTGTACTTCATCTTAATTATTTTCAACGAACTTATCACACAAGTGAAAGCATACCAAACATGACTATAGTAAATTTTCCTACAACTTTTTTTTCTGCGTGAGAAGATACGAATATTATTCTATTGAATTTTAATATAGTTATTTAAATTGTATAATTTTCATAATTTATTTAACAACATAAGAGCATTACTTGATGAATCGACGAATGATTCGATAAACATTGCAAACACAACGGATTACTTGGAAAAAGTCTTTTATCAGTGTGAGGTCAACTTACTTCCTCGCCCTTTAATTCTTTGTTATCTCATTAAGCGCATTAGTAAGCTTGAATACCAAGAATATAATCATGCTCAAACATAACTTCGGCTGTATTTCATATTCAAATAGACTAAATATCTTAACAAACAGTCTCAAATTACATTTAATACAATATCGAAATTATTAATAACAATTATAAACAATAAAAGGAACAATATAATTTGTCTGTAATGCGAAACTTAGTATTTTTATTCGGTGGAATGTAAATGAGATTCGATTGCGTCATATGGAAAATGGACAAAAATGTGTGTTATGGGCAGACTTTTGTAATCGATTTGATGCGTTAGAGTAAGCCCCATAGTATTCAGTGTCGAAAATAAAGACAGTTCAAATAACGTGTTTCCATTCTAAATGTGTCGTCTATAAATACGTAGCTCACTGGTGCCTAAAACTTAATACCACTAGACACTGACTAGCCTCCAAAGCACATTAACATAAAACCAATTGATTGTCAAGAATATTTAATTTTATTTTCAAAAAATAATGTAAAAGAAAAACAACAAACAATTCTGAAACGTGGTTGTTTTGCGATTGTCCAAATAACAAGTTCGTCATAAAAAATAATGCACGACGAATGATGAAAGAGTCATTTTTATAATGATTTTATTAACCTGTTTTCCTGCACAGAAATGCAGCCCTGATCCGCATATAGCACGCAAATGCACTTTTCGTGCCAAGAGAAATGTGTTCTTATAAAACTTTGGATGAACACTTCTATGATTATTTATAAAAAATCAAAATAAAGAACGTTCATTCAAGTTAGGGTTCAACTATTTATTACTCTATCATCCTTTTATCGATTAACATTGTTGAAGTATTTAAAAACATTTGGTAAAGCAAACTATTGGAACTCGTTTTTTCTAAAATATATTGCATATTTTTCAAGATATTTTAAATATTAAACTTTTGGCGCGAAATTTGACAATATAAATTTAATTGCAAATTCAAGCATACGCTATAGTTGAAATTCCTTTTCCTATTCCTCGATGCAACAATGAACTTTGACCAAATTTCTCCCACCTTATTAAAGCCAAGTGAGCGCATTATTTCAGCTCACGCTATAAACATAAACCATCGACAAACGCTTGTGTAGTAACCGCAAACGTAATTGGACATTCTAAAAGCGGCGCTCAAATTGGGACAAAGTCCGGAATCGTGACAAAAACGGTCGCCCGCGTAAATCTTTCAATCAATGAACCTCGAGCATTTTCCTCGTCGATGAAAATGTCCTTACGAAGAGTTTCGATTCCCTCGCGGAAGACGACGACTCACGCGTTTCGATCGCAAGCAAAGGCCAAATTTAAGTTACGTTCAACGAACAACGCAAGGGAGCGAAGGTTCGAGCTCTCTAAGTTCGTTGGCCTGATGTCCCCAGCTGCTGTTGATGACGACAATTATTTTCATCGCGATCACAATGAGACATCGCCTCTATCGAGGAAGTGATAAGAATTCTCTTTGATCGAAATTAAATTAGACGTTAGTCAATTCATTGGACTTCGATGGCTCTCGATGGAGATTACCTCCCATTTTCCAAGCAAAGAAAAATGTCCTGAAAAATTATGAGTTTTTGAGATAAATTTTACTATAATTTATGGTAACGTTGGGATAACAAACAATATTGTTAAGGTAGTACTTAAGAGATAGTCATATTCAAAATGTAGAAATTGTCTAAAACAGATGTTTAAAAAAAAAATTAATCAACAGTTATGGAAATCAGAATCCTTTTGACTGAAAGAAAATTTACATATCGTTAAATTTTGTTTACAGGAAATTGCAGAGTAGAAAATAAAACTGAAAAACTAAAAAGACGTTGCAAGATGACAAATCACTTCTGGTAACCACTATAATACCATCCAATTCTCGTCGTGCTCGTTTTCGGCGCACTCGTGACCACCGCATTGAAAACGGAAGCAGCACGACGGCTTACGCGAAGGAGGCGTCCGAATTTTCTGGGAAAAGCGTTTTCGTGCTTCTTAAGTTTGTCACCGCGTGCACACACGCGCGCAATGCAGATCAAATCCCTCTGGGCTTGCGACGACGAAGGGCACCTCGAACGTACAGAATAATCCGAGCCCAGTGCTCGAGTTACGGTGCGTTGCAAATAGTCAACGAGCCATGAGAGCTTAATGAACAATGTCATTTTCCTAGAATTTCTTCGAACGATCATAATTAGAAGACGCAGGTAATAATAATGCCTAAAGATTCTTTTGTGAACTCCTCCAAAATGATAAGGCAATAGGTAACTGTTTCGAAATATACTATACCATCTCCTCTAAATGTTGTATGCAGTATTGTACATATACCATATGCTATCTCCTCCAAAAAAATTTAGGATAAAGTGGGCAAGATGTAATTTTCTTTAATTTTTTAATAATTATGTTATATGACTCCTGTAAAAGAGATGCTGAAGGAAGATGCTGAAGAAAGGTGCTGAGAAGGAAGATGCTCTACATATATTTGTTATTTTTTTTTCAGAAATTAGGTTTCGGAGGAGTTGGTAAAGTATATTCCGTAAATGGTAAGAAAACTTTTGTAGAAATTGGACAAGTATATTTCAAAACGGTAAGAAAAGTTTTGGAGGAGATTGGGTAGTGAATTAGGAAATCTGGAGGAGCCGGCCATTCCCCCTTTTGTGATGACGATGATTCCTCCAAATTGAAAATCAACATTTGCGCGGAAATGTATTCAGCGATAACGCAAAGGAACCATTTGAGGGAAATAAAAGGCGCATTTATCGTGGTCATTTATCTGAGCGATAAGCCCCCCCTGCGAGCACACAATTTGTGCCGCTCGATGAAAGACAAGAATTGCAGCCGATGATCTTCTTTTTATCATAGTTCCTTATTATCTAACCCCGCCTATCAATTATAAAGACAGACAATTTCATTGTTCGAAAGTCACCTTTGACACGCCTTTTGACGTGAGGTCAAAACAATAGGAGCAACACCAACCAGGAGAAAAGGAAATGCCTCCGTCACTGTTTGATTGCAACTTATTACGTCTATTATCGAAATCAAATTAATATAGCAACGTTGATGTTTTTACTTATCATTAAAAATGTATAAAATCTTTTACCTCTGCCAGTCGGCGTGCTCTGATTTATAATATCCTGTAATGGCATCTGGCTGCTGAAAAAAAGAAAATAAAAAAAATCATTAGCAAATGTAAATTTTAAATAATTGTTAGTGAACATTTTGATAGTAATTTTCTGTGGTGGATAAATAAATGAATGTCAGTGGTGGGGAAATGGTGTGATGTTCCAGTAAGAGATAATTTAAGAATTTCCCAAAGTTCTGGTTTTGAGAATTCGCACGAAAGACGAGGTGAATAATTAATGTCCGAGGAGTCGCATAGTCTGGTCCAAATCGCTTATAAATAAGCTCAGATTCGTTATATAAACGGTATTACCCAGAATTCAATTAATTAGCTAGTTTTTGTGCGTTTAAATGGCGTTCGAGTTCTATTTTTGTAAAGGATTTTTAAAGCGTGCCGAAGAACGTAAAAAGTCTCAAATAAACGAGTAAGGACAGATGGGCTCAAAATAAAAGGTGCCGTTTGAAAGAAGGGTGGATTTTGATTTTTTTTTCTTTTTTTTTTTCCTTTTTTTTTTCACAACACAGCTGTCTTGAAATAGAGTTAAGTTTGTGAGGTCTGTGTCTTCTGTTCTTTTTACATCACTTATTCGAGTTGTTAAATGTACTCAATGGGCCTCAAGTAGCACGACGAATAAGAACGAGTGAATTCACGAGGATGATACCACCGAGCATAAAAACTCAATTACAAAGACAGCAGATGAAGATGTCATTGTTTTTGCTTCACATTGGAAATGTAAAAATTTGTGATTTGCAAATTGCAATATTCCTTCCCATAATAAATTTAACATAAATAAATGCAATTGAAAAATAATTATAAGAAACTCGAGATAGTTTAAGAAATAAAGAACAGTATGTGTTTTGTACTTCTCATTTGCTCTAAGACGTGACTTTTGTGAAATTTCTTGTTTCAAAAATATCATAAGAGGAAATTCAGAAAGACCCTTCATTCAAAAAATATATATATATATATATATTCTAAATAAAACTGTACAAAAGAGGAAAAGAGAACAATTAAATAAATCGTAAGTTATTCTTACTTCATTCTTTCCATTTCTAGATGATGAACTTGAATGACACACGGGAAACGACGCGTTTCAAGTATTATCTCCGAAACAGGGTTAAAATGTTCAGAATTCTTTCCAAAATACTTTCTGTGGAATTTTACATTTGTGGCAAAGCAAAGATTGACAGTGTATGTACATACAAGTTCTAATTGTAAAAACTTAAAACAGTATTCATAAAAAAAAAAAAAAAAACTTTAGCCTTCAATACATTAACTAATGACAAATTAAAACTTACAAGTTTTTTTTTTCATAAATATTATACTCAATAAATATTAATAAGATGATTCAGTAAAAATTGGTTTGACGAAGATTGAAATATAAACATTGCAATGTTTAAAGTGAGAAAAATAGAATGCATGAAAACGCAATTGCCCATTTAAGTGCGCATTACGTACTTTGTTTAGAGACAAAGATTTATGCACAAGTAACACAGATGTTGAGCATATAAAATGCAATCGCATATTCCATTGTCTGTTATCCAGGAGCTTTTGATATGGATACTCGCACTTACGCAATTTTTACGACGATGCAGACCGTAAAGAAAAACAACGTAATTGATACGGGATATCATTTTTCAAAATTAACAGATATATCCGGGTTTGTTAAAAGAACGAGACGTTACATTTCAAGTCTCAGAGAATTATTTTTCATACAATACTACTGATTCTTTATAGTTAAATTGCTGATTGGCGTTTTAAGATAAAAATCTCCTCTTCGTGACAAAGTTTATTTTTATCAGTGTTCAATAGATTGCAATATTTCCCACTTATCGTCCAGTACATTTTTAATGGTGACTTATTTAAATAACTATTATTGTTTATTGAAAAAAAGATGTAAGTCTCTCTTGTAGAAATATTCTCGATGAAAAAAAAAAAAAAAAAAGTTCATTAAACAAATGAACTTTTTGTCGCTTAAAATGTTTTGACGTCACGAAACAAGATGGGGTCCAGAGTAAGTAATCAATACCCAACGAGGGCAAGGTGCTTCGGGATGCTGTGCTTTGAAACGCAGTTACAATTTATTTCTTTCAGGCTTATAATAAATGATATAACACGGCTGATAATCCACTATATTTTTAGTTAATGAAACGAAATTTATCATCTAACGAAATTGGGGAAACAAATTAAATTACAATTTACAATGAAAATTATAATAATGAAATCATTCATCACTTTAAGTAATTATTAAGGATTACAGTTAATTCGATGTAATTAATTTGCAATTTGTCAGAATCGATAGACCGATGATAATGATTTTTATCATCAAAATGCACATTTCCAAATATGAGAAAAATCACATTTTGAATGATAAATGAATCATAAGAATTTAAGTCACACTTAAAAATACATTAGATAAAATTAATTGAAACCCACTCGACCATTAAAGAAAAAAAGTCCATGAATTACGACGAATGTCATCGTTTGCATTTACACGAATACAGTCTCGTTTTTAAGACATGCATTTTTGTCATCAGCCATATTTGCGAACAAACACGTAACCAAAGGCAAAGTTGCTACGCAAATACATTGCATTGGTTCTCAAAGATCGCGTTTCCGTAACAGAAACGTGCGTACTATTTAGCGGAGGCAGAGAGAGAGAGAGAGGGGGGCAATGCTTTTCGCCCACGAAAAACTCCTACTTGAACACACGTCAAGCTGTAGAGAGCACAGACGAACCTGATGAAGAACGAACTACGTGCGAAACGGACAATTCTGCTTCGGGATGTGGCTAATTATTTAATTAGGTAGCACTTGGTTCGGCATCTCAACAATCATTGATGCTGATAACGTGCCATTGGGAGCCCCTCGTCGGAAGTCGACAACGATGAAAAAAAGTCTCTAGGGGCAGGAGACTGGTTACCAATGTTTTAATAGCTCCGCTACGTTTTTTTTCTTCATTGAGTGAACAATTTTTATTAAAGTCATTTTTATGAATTGCACAGTTTTTGTTTTTTGTTTTTTTTTTTTGTTCTGAAAGCAGATAATTTGATTAGTATTTTCTCAATAAAAAGAAACAATAAATTGAAATAACATTTTAAAATTTGAACTACTTAACATAATCATAGTAAATTTTAACTTTTTGAAAATGGATATAAATTGTCTTTCCTTTCTGTATATTTTGAAAGAAAGAAGCAGTAAATAGCAATGTGATAAATGAGAAACTAATTCCAGATGTTATTCATAGTAAAAATTGACCTGGAGTTGATCTTTCCAGAACTTGCCTTTATTTTAAATTTAATGAAATAATTCTTGTACACAAACGTCACTGAAACTGTAATGCTGTTAATCAAAATATGAAAAATAAAATAAATTAATTTCATTATATACAGAAATTATGATTTAATTTTATTAATTTGGTTTAATGCATGATTATTAATGTAATTTTAAGACAAATTTAATTACTATTTCGTAAACAATTGAATATTTAATAATCTAATGATAATGATTCATTTATAAAATACTTTACATAATTTAGTATTTAATTTTTCTGTATAAACATATAATAAATCAATTTAGTATTTTTTTTTTTTTTTTCAGTGTGTATT
>JABFQA010002751.1:0-10738 GCA_022817065.1 Probaryconus sp. ZL-2020
TAATAAAAAAAAAAAAAAAAAAAAAGAAGAAGAAAAAACTGGTGAAGTAACATGTGCCAATGGTGAGTCATGACATCCATTTTCAATGAAGTATCAAATGAGCTTACGTTTTGAAAAGCAATTTCGAAAAATCTGTAATACATATTGTTGTATCCTAAGTTGAAACATACTTTGATCATGCGGTACGGGACACACGGACGGTACTTTGTCGCAGCAGGACATATGACAGGCAAAGCCGCACACTTCGCAAACGACGCCCTGGCGCGTGAGACCGATCATGAGTGATGTACAGTGATTGCATTTGGTGGGCGCCGAAAACGTTCGCACCAAAAACTGATGGGACTTTGGTTTTGGTTGCAAGCTCGCTTGGGTATGCGATGGAGCTTTATTCAGTAACTCGTGAGATAGGGGAGAAGTTGGGTCCTAAAATAAAATATAGTCATAAATATTATTTTCCGAATCCATCAGAAATCGGGCCATTCATTGTGCTCCCAATTTTCTTGACCTACTTTCCATTCAGATAAAATTTCGTGATTTCAATTTTGAATAATTATTAAGTATTTGGATTTTTTTATGTAGACGTTTGTACTTACAATACTAAGTTCGGAAAGGTTGCTTTTACTGCTTGTGATACTAGGGGCTCGGTTATCCTCGATATCACCCTCGACACTGCCTACACTGCCGTGACGTGTACCGCTAGCTGTTTCTTTCAAAAAGTGTTCGAGGTATGACATTTGCGAGGTAGGTCGTTCTAAAACTAAAAATGAAATGGAACACATTAATAAACATATTTTTCTTTCAATTGACGATTAGCAATGTGCTTTTACATTGCACGATAATTAATATTGTAAACTATTAAAACATTAATAAAACGAGTAATATGAAGTACGATCACATAGTTCTAAAACGTCAGTTGCTTTGCAATATTATTAAATAAATTATGATTAAATTTGTTATATGATGATTTCTCAATTTTTACAAAATATAACATTGTTTTATGTTCTTAGAAATCAAGAAATGAAATGCCAAAACAAAAAAAAAATGTACTGGATAATAAATAAAATGCAAAATTGTTATAAATGATTTTCACATGAATAAAAAACGTCCGCACTCATTTTAAACAGGGTCATCGTAACTGACAAAAGTATGCATAAAAGCACCCGCAATACATGAATTACAGACAAGAGCTAATCATTTGGAATTGTACGTGAACTATGTTAATGAATTAAGTGAATCACAAACGCAGGACATCTTTATCAAAATGCCCTGCAAAATAGTTATTTGAAAAACTCATAAGGAAATATGACAATGATACATTTTGCAGCAACAGCAGCATATCTTGTAATTATACTTTCAGCGCGAGTTAAAACATACCAAAAAATCGAAAATATTAATCAAATAAATACGAGTTAAATCATGTTTTTTTTTTTTTAAGTTCGTATAAATTTATATACATATGATTTTAATTAATTGCTGATTTCACTTATACAAATACATCAAAATGTTAGCACAGAGTTACGTTTTAGTCATGAAATAATTTAAATCGTTATCACTGATAAATGATAAACATTTTTTGTGTGTTGGCTTTTAAAATTATAAGAAACCATATTATATATGGGAAATGTGTATGTACGTTAGCACAAATCCATTCTTCATATTCTTATGACATGTTATGAACAGCTTCCAAGTTTGATTACGTACTAATGTATGATGAAGCATATTTTTGTAATTCCATGTTCTATAATTCAACGTCACGACTTTCTTGTGATGTTTTCTAGCTTTATATAGCTTTATAGTGCCACGCAAAAGCCTTAAAGTGTCAAAAGCAAAATTAGATCATAAATATAAAGAACAATTTAACGAGAAAATTGATTAAAAAAATTCTTATAAAGAATTTTATATAATATATAATACAATATATACGTGTAATTATAATTGTATGTAAAACTGTAAAAGAAAATAGATAATTTAGATGTGTGAGACTATATATAGATGAAAAATGTCTTTATTTTATAATCATTGGTTCTTCTCCTTATAATAAAAATGTTGAAAATAATAGCAAGTGTACCATCGTATTGAAAACGTAGCACTGTGCTTGATTAAAGGCAAACCCAGTCATTTAGTCACCCAAAAGGAAAAAAACCCGTCAAAGACAAAATGAACACGATTAATCATTGGTTGTAACAGATAACAACAATCTGTAGTTAATAAGCAACGGGTTGTGATGCGGGGAGCACGCATTACTGGTAAGGGCGACGTTGGCTTCTGCATGATGATTTCCTGGGGGTTTAGTCGTAAAGTTGTCGGACGGTCGAGCGCGTGGATCAGCCGTCACAAATATAGTTTCACGATGAGCATAAACAGGCCCCACACACAGCTCGTTACGCCAATAAGCAGAGGCACTTTGTAGTCTAGAAATCAAAATTTAATACCGTGCCGGACATGGGGTTACTACTCTCCATAGGTGTCCCAATCAATTATTGTTTTTCAACACTCTATATTCGGTTTAAACATATTCGCTTCTGATAAAGTTATCAGACGGGTTCAACGTAATTATATATAACACATAACATTTTCCATTCGTTTTATGAATTCATTAATAATTGGAAATGCATTGCGGGCCACTTTGTTTGTAATCTGTTATTAATTTCCTTTATTTTAAACCTTTTCATTGTTTCGAGATCAAATACGGAAATGTTTTTATCGAGATTATTAATAGCATCATGAAATTTCATCTCTAAACAATTTAACAAAAAAAATTTGTTTTTCTATTTTATAGGAATGATATTAGATTAACAAACATGGAGGTATTTAAGAAGTATGGGGTATTGTTTTCTGAAAATATATGGGTTAAAAATTTAGTCAATTATTTGATTCGAGATAACAAAGAAATATGTTAATGATTTAGTAAATTACATTTGTGAAATTTATGAAGCGCACAGCTACACTTTCAACATTTGAATTTTTTGAACTGTTATTTGATATGATATAATTGATATAACGTTATTTAATAACAAATTACTGTAATTCCATGAATAAAGACTGTAAAAGAAATATAATTTATAGAACATTATGAGAAGTAGATATAATTAATCTGAGATATAAAATACTTACAGCCATCACCAGAATCAAGACGAGTCTGTAGTTCTTTAATCTGAATTTCTTTTCGCTTAACTTCATGCGATATAGAATCATACCGTTGTCGGAAGTCACGTAATTCTCTGCAAAAGTAATCATTAAACATTTAAAATTATTTCTCTTCTAAGTAAATTATTATTTTTTTTTAATTATTCAGTCAAAGACGATGACTTGATATAACTTGAAATTTAACTCACTTTTGCGCAGCAATAAGATCAGAACGTGTTTTCGTAAGTTCTTCTGAAATAGCTTGCTTCGCTTGTATTTCACTTTGTAATGAACTCTGAAGATTAAGAAGTTCCATTTTGTCAAGTTTCTGGGATCTGCGATTTCTCCAATTCTTATCAGATATAGCAGACCCACTTCCTACACCTCCAACACCGCCCGAATGTTTCAAAAACTCAAGTTCTTCAGTCATCTTCGTTGCTAATGCCTGAAATAATTCCAAATCCAATTTAATATACAGTATTTGTAAGACTTAAAAGAGAATATAAATAATTGTTTAAATGATAAATGTACCTGCAAATATCCTCTGGCGTCTTTCTCATCAGAGACCCACTGTATAATTTCGGTTATCTGCGCTTCCCATTGGGCAATAGCTTCTTTCTTATTTCTCAATTCCTCATACTCATCCTCCAATTGTCTCCTTTCTGCTTGTATCCTATTCACGCTATCAGTGACATTGGTCAGCTCTAACATGAGCTTCTTATTTTCCTCCACCAGCATTATCTTCTCTCTCTCGTGCCTTCTATTTAATTCATTAATCGTCTCCTCGCTGTCCGTTATATTCTCTAATCTCGCTGCATCTAATTTCTCCTTGGTTAGTTGCACTTCCCTCTCTAACAATTCCCTTCTAGCTTCTGCCTCGTGCAACTGTTCCTGAAGACTTCTGATTTCCGCATTAAATCGACTTTGCTGTTGGTTCAAGTTTTCATTGTACTGGACCTCTAATTTCTCAACTTCCGCTTTAAGTCTGTTGATCTCTTGCGTTGCCAAGGCATGGTTTCCGCTGGTGTCGTTGCCGATAGATCGCTGACGTATTTTCTCCGTTTCCTCTTGCATTTGCTTGCAATATTCTTCGCTGCGTATTCGCAAATTTCTCTCCTTACATGTTTCGGCCATGGCCTCTTCCACGCGGTTTTCTAGCTCGCGACGCAATTTCTCTGCCTTGCGAATGTCGTGTCGCAAACTGTCGACCTTCTGCATCACGACCTCCAGCTCTTCCTCTTTGTCGCGCACCTGGCGCGACAACTTTTGCTTCTGCTGACGTAATTCCGAGAGCTTATCGGTAACTTCTGTGTATTCGGCCATCGCTAATTTGCGCTGGGTCAGTGCATCTTTCAGTTCCTTATCCTGGAGTTTGAGTTTCTCCAGGGCGTCCAGTTTATCTTTCAAGGCCTCGTCCTTTTCCGTACGCAGAGTACGCACGACCTTTTCCAATTCTCGCAATCGCGTCAGCTCTCCATTGTCTATTGGTCGCAGTTCACGCGGTACTTCTAAGGATTTCAGTTGTGATTCTAATTCTGTAATTGATGACATTAATGTTGATTAATTTCTGTTGGCGTGCTTTTGACAAATTCATAAATAAATTGAAATGTAATTACCGCAATTCCTTTTGGTTAGTGTATTAATTTCGTCTTGGAGTTTTCGCATTGCACTATTCGAGTCCGGCGATACAGTAGGTGAAGCGTGCGCAACGCTTACTTGATTTTTTAAATCGGCCACAGTTTGTGTTAACTGTGCATTATCTGCTTCTAATTCTAATACTTTTATATTCTTATCTTTTTGTAAATAGGGAGACAATGAACCCAAGTCAGATATGCAACTGTAAATAATAAATCATCATAAGCAACTCTTTTTTCATAAAATAAAGTATAATGTAGTACGAATATACAATAAATTTAATTTAATAATAATAATATATGAGAGTTCTCTAATTTTTTTCTTTTAAAGATCATTGAAAAGTGTTGAACAATAACAATTAACCAATTTACGCTTCATAATGTATATATCCCATTAATTATTTTATTTATTTATTATTATGAAAATTAGATGATCCCTTTACAAAAGAAAAAAGAAAACTGAACTTATATAGATAACTGAAATTATAGATAACTGAAAACTGAAATTATATAGACTTATAGTCTTAACATAAATGATGTAGAGTCAAAATTCTTGAAGTGTGACATTAATTAGAAATTATTATTTACGATGAAAAATGTATGTATTGTATAGGTTTATGATATACTATATAATTATCAATTAAAACGGTTTTATTAAAAGAAATTTGTGAACATAGAACACTGCAAATTTTCAATTTTTTATTGTTTATCAAAAATTCATTTTTTACCAAAACTGTTTTAACTGATAATTATACACATCAATGTCTATTGAATACATATAATTTAAATAATAAATATTAATTTTGTACTCTAACAGTTCACGAATTTTGATTTTTAGCATAGAAATAACTATTTAGCAATATCGTCGTTTGGCGTATTATTTTCATCATTGTCATCACTGCTGTCTTCAATAACATTGCGTTTTTTGGCCTTGTTTGATTTATATTTTTCATACAATTTTTCTTTTCTGTGTACTAGCCACGATTTAATATGTCCTGCAATAGTCCCTGCGTTGGCATCAGTGTGATGAGATTGTATAACTGAAAACATGTCATGTTAAATGTTATGTTATGTTAACTAATAAATCATAAAACATGCTACAGGAAAAATATACAGGATAGCACTGACAACTGTTTGTTCAGTAATTTTATGTTACTTTACTACCTAGATAGCGAAAAATGCACATGACTGTGTTTGTCTATTGTTTGCAGTTTTTTCTACAATGTTTGTAGCAATGTAATTAAAGAACATGCACGGAAACATATTTATTTTAATTTTCCTCAATGTTTCCTAAATTTTGCTATCTGGGTAAAATAGGAATACAAATTCAATATTTTGAGCTATAAAATTTGAATATGATTTACAAATTATTGATTACTTTCACAAAGAAAAAATATACTTTAACAAGAAATTAATTAAAATAATATTTTAATATATTACATGTATATAAATGATATTTACCTTTTCTAAGAAAAGTATTTATTTCCAAATGTTGAAAGGGTTTTTTACCCTTTTGCCCCAGCCAGCTGTATTGAGATCCTAGTTCATTTGTAAAAAAATAAGCCATCAAAGCATAACACGTTTTTTGGAGAATGTTTTCTGTTATTTGGAGTAATGTTTTTTTCTACAAAAGAATAATATGTATTAATAAAAATAATTTATTGGTAATATTTCAAGAAAATGTAAAATTAAATAATTCATTTTTACACGCAGAATGTATGTGAAAAAACTACCATACTTCATGTAGTCGTAAAAACAAGATTACGAGATTTTTACCATACTTAATAGTAAATATCTCCTAATCTTGGTTTTATGATTACAGTACCATATAGGGGCAATACTAGATTCTAATTAGATCTAATTAAATCTAATTTCTATCAATTTCTATTATAATCTATTAAAATATAGATGCAACTAAAAATTATATTTAACAGTTATTAAAAATGAACTTATAGGGCATATTAATCCTTTCAGTACTTCGTTTTTTCTTTGTGCAAAAATGAATTTTTCACACCTCGGACAGCGGACAAAAGTGGAACTAACGTGCGTGAAGTGCAACTTCCCGCACTCCGTGCGGGAAGTAGCTACTTCCCGCACTTTAGTTCCACCTTTCCCTCTGCCCTCGGTCCGAAAAACGCCGTACAAGCCTCGGGCGCCGATGGCGCCCTCGGCTGTAATATACTATTACAGAACACGTTTCTTAGGAAGATACTCTTTTTTGCAGTGTACATAAAGTCCAAAGTACTTGTAAATCATATAATTTTTGTATTAATTCAGTTTTGGGGAATAACTTATGTGCAAGTAAACTGATTACACAATGTTAAAAATTAATTTTATAGTTTAACTATCATCTTTCTCCACAATTTCTTTCATGACTTTAATCATTATGGTTCAAGGCAACAATTTAAATCAAAATTCATATTTTAAATAATAATTAAAAATAAGTGATTCAAAAAATTCCATTTTGGTTTAAAAAAATAGAAATAAATGAAATTTAACCCGGGAGTTGTCGCGCACTTCCCTTACCTCTTTATTCATCTACTGTTATTGTTTCATTATAACATTTACTACTTGAGAATACAACTGTGTTCAGCAACTAAACACACTATCTGCTGATTTCACGAAAATATTCTAGTTAATTCAAATCACTCATCAAATAAAATTACAGTACTACAATATTAATTTGTAAATATCAAAATTTCAAATACTTTCAAGGTAGTACTTAAGTTATAGTCACTTTGAAAATTACAAAGAATTTATTAATTATTTACATAAGTAATTGGATAGTTTTAATAATTTTAATGATAAGAAATGTGCTCATTTGGTATTATTAATCAAAAAATGTTTAAAAAGTGTTAAATATGAATGTAAATTAATATATTATTTAACACTTTTTACTCTATACTCATTGAAATTACTGTACTTATGTAGCCAATCAATTACGAGCTGTCCGCTTTATAACAGATTCTGAAAAATATTGCAACAGTATTTCGACGCTTCTTACGAAAAAGATGCCACTTCAGAGTGACTAGAAAAATTAAACAAATCCCTATCATAAGACTTTTGAAGATACGTTTATTTTTTCTAGTCACTCTGAAGTGGCATCTTTTTCTTAAGAAGCGTCGATTTAATACTGCTTGCTCTAGACAATTTAAATCTAACTTAGTATTTGGAAGGACTGCTTTTTGCATCAAGAACTGCTTTAAAATTATAGTCAACATCGATTATGAAAACATGGAATTTTATGAAATTAAAGATTGTTTGTTCAAATTAACTGGAATAAATTATTATTTAATAGACCAGCAAGAAATTTTGGTTTTAATTATTTTTTATTAATTATAGAATGAGCAAAATGGTCCGTCTAAGGAAGTTGCAAAGCATAAGTCATTTAAAAATAATGAAGAATTTAGCGAAATTGACGAATCAGATATACCATGGAGTGAATCTGAAGATAGTGAAACTGAAGAATTACAGTTTAATGCTGAGGAATGGTCGCCGAATATAAAAGAACCCTATATACATTCATTCTTAAAGGAAAGAGGACCACTCCATCGTTTACCAGAAGATGAGCCTCCAAAATCATATGTTGATTTATTTTTAGGAGATGATTTGTATGATCATTTAGTTGATAAAACTAATTCTTATGCAGAAGAGAAACTACACGAAAGTGGTAAAACTGATGTAAAATGGAATCCCGTAACTTCATCCGAAATTCAAGCATATTTGGGGATATATATGTATATGAGCATATATAAATTTCCTACGATTAGACATTACTTTAACGGCGATTTAGTATCAAGCCCTTTAATAAGGGAAACAATGACCTATAAGCGATTTTCAGAAATTAATAAATATTTTCAAGTAAATAAGGAACAGAAGTGTGATAGAAACAGTCCTGATTATGACAAACTCCACAAGATTCGACCCATGTTAGATGTAGCTAAACAATTTCCAGTAGTGTTTCAGCCAGGATGCGAAATTTCTATCGACGAAGCTATGGTAGGTTTTCAAGGTCGTTTAAGTTTTAAGCAATACCTACCAATGAAACCTACTAAGCACGGTATTAAAGTTTGGGTAGCTGCAGAGAGTGAGAGTGGATACGTTTTGAAACTAGATGTATATACAGGAAAAGAAGATTCTGCGAAGAAGAATTTACTACTTGGTGAACGGGTTGTGCTAAACGTCGCAGATGATTTGTCAGATAATTATCATCATTTCATTTTTGATAATTTTTTTTCGTCTGTTCGATTATTGGAGGAGTTATCAAAAAAAAAAAAAAATTTATGCATGTGGAACTATCCGAAGCAATCGTCAGGAATTACCTCCAGAGTTCAAAAATCCAAAGTCCTTGAAACTGAAGCAAGGTCAGTATTGTCAAAGACAAAGGGTTGAAAAACTGTTACTGTATGGCACGACAAAAGAAACGTCACAGTTATATCAAACAACTGTTCACCTCTTCAAACTGTGACAAAAAGAAGACGAATTGGGAAAACAAGGCAGATTACCGAAGTTTCATGCCCACTTCCAGTAGATAATTATATAAAAAATATGAACGGCGTCGACGTTGCAGACCAAAAACGTTCGTATTATGAAACTGGCCGAAAAAGCAAAAAATGGTGGAAATATTTGTTCTTTTTTATATTAGATGTTTCCATTATTAATGCACAAATTTTATACAATATTGCAAATCCAAAGAAAATGAAGTTACTGGATTTCAAGGAAGCATTAATTAAACAATTCATAAACAGTTTTACTTCCAGAAAGTATGAAATTAAAAAAATATCTTCTAATACAGAAAGACACATAATTGAGAAAATCGCTAAGCAAAAATGTTGTGTGGTATGTTCGAAGGAAAAAAAGAAAACTCCTGAAGGATATTCGATACGTTCTTTTTGGCAATGTGTGTCGTGTAAAGTAACACTTTGTAAAAACAATTGTTTTATTATTTATCATAACCAATGCAGAGCTGTTACGGTTTAGTTTATTGTCTTCTTACTGTACTTAATATGAATGTTACATTTGTAATATTATTTAAATTGATTATGATTGTTAACTATTATTTTATTTACCCATTTATGTATAATTTATTTAGTTCTTATATATATATAATTGAAAACATTTTGTTATCATAACAAAATTTGTTTAATCTCCTTGGCACCCTTCATAACTACGGTCCTTGCCTGTCAAACAGGCAAGAAGGTTAGCGTTCGCGAGCAATGAGGAGGGGACATAAAATGTGCCTCAATCAGTTAATCGCAATTAAAACACGCAGAAAAAAGTTGTAGGAAATATTACTATACCAAATAAGAATCGAATAATATTTTAAATCAGATCTACCATCCCGCGTGAAAATGATTGTTTGGCTCAAGCTTGACCCAGACAATCATTTTCACTTGCGATATTCATTGAAGATTTGAATTTTCAAAACAAATAACTTTTAGACAAATATTAATTTTTTTATTTGTTTACTATTATTAAATGAACGTTTGGATCTTCGAACATAAAATTTCTAATTTTTTCGAAATTTTGCATAATACGCGAATCTAATAGAATACAACGTATATCATACGTTCTATGGGTGTTCTATTCGAGAAATCTAAAAAGATCTGAAGGTTTGAAAAATTCTGAAAATTATTTAGACTATTTTTAGATTTTTTCAGATTAATTAATCTCCACAACGAAAGTTGTATAGTTGTGATGTATTTTTTATTTCCATGTAATAAAATTTTAAATTTAAATAATAATAGTAGACATGAACATATGATTATTACATTTAATTTACACGATTATTCAAGAGTGAAATTGTTCAGATATTGTGGCACATCTAATACGGCATTTTTTATTTTCATATTGAAACGTGCCTGGCACAGGTTAGGGTGCCTAGAGAGGGAGAGAACCGGTGAGTGAGACGAGGGATATCCTGAACGCCCGGATGGGGTGGCAGCACCAGTCCCTCCTCTCACTCACATCTTGTGAGC
>JABFQA010002752.1:0-10737 GCA_022817065.1 Probaryconus sp. ZL-2020
CATGGTGCTCACAAGCTACTTGCTCAAATATTGGAGGGTTTGGGCCAAAAGAAAGCTGCTCTTGATGAATACAAAATGTCTTTAGAATTAGATGCCAAACAAGATGATCTTGTTTTGAAAGGTATAATTAATTTTTTAAAGTTACTTATTTAAAATTGATAGACTTCTGCGATTAAATTTAACTTGCTTTCAACATTATTTTTAAACAATTTAAATATTAAACAACAACAGAAATTTAGAAACAATATAATAAACATGTAAAAACAATTTAGAAGTAATTTTTGAAAAAATTTTGGTAGAGATCATTTAAAAATTAATTCAATGGTGAAAATCAATGTATTTCAGTTTGTGAACTGTTAGCTGACACAGATATTAGCATAGACGTCAATAGAGCTAGATACTGGGTTGAAAGAGCAGACAAACAATTTCCACACCATCCAACTGTTTTCCAGTTGAAAGAAAAGATATTATCTGTCGATCATACTGTGAACAGTGGAGAGGATTTGGAATCACTAATTAAGGGTTAATAATCAAAAATTTCATCGTTACTCAACAAAAATCTATTACATTTTATATTTATTCATTTAATAATGTATTTCTTTGCAGCTGAATTGGCAGCACGACCAACAAATATACACCTTCGTATAAAACTTTTGAAGTATTACTTGGAGGAAAATAAACTTGACGAAGCTTATAACTTAGCCACTCATATTGAACAAACTAATGTTCATCGTGACTCAATATCTTGGTACCAAGTTTTGAATGACCTTGCTGTAAAATACAAAAATAGTGGGAGAATAATAGATTCTTCTTTTTGGATTTTCTACGTTTCTGTTGCGGAACGATTTGCAGCTTTGTATCTGAAGGAACAAGGAAATGTTTCGAATAAAAACATTTTCGAAGCTGCTCAGGCAGTGTTTAATTTCGATCAGATCATTAATGAAATGGTTAATCATAATACATCAAAAACAACTTTTGATGAACATATGATTGAACATCTCTGGGGACAACTCCACTTTCACTTAGCTTGCATTATTCTTCGTAAAGCCAAAAGAGGTGTTTGCAATTGGAGCGACACCGGTAGACTTTGTTTGCCTTTACTACTTGGTGCTTTGCACACAACGCCTATCGATCCTTCTGCACCTTGGGCAGCTCATTTGACAAATAAATCCAAACTCCTGGTTCAGATTTGGAATAAAGAAGCCAATTACAGGTATACATTATTTTATTTCTAAATAAAACAGTTAATATGAAATTAATAAATAAGAGAAATTAACTGATTTTTTTTTTTTTTTTTTTTTTTTAACAGATGCAGTCAATCAGGACATGTATTCCAGGATTATGCAAAAGATCAAGTCAAGAGACTATTGGATAAAATCGAACACTTTTGTACAAAAGGTTGGCGCGAGAGAGTGTACAAAAGAATTTTCACAAGTGAAATGCACTTGCAAAAAATTCACACTTCATTTTTTGTCCATCATAATGCTGCTGACTTACCAATGAGAATGTGCTCTAAAACAGAATTACAAATTTACGACGAAATAGCAGAAAGTGTATGGCCAGCTTCGTTGCACCATCAAGTTTGGCTTGGAATTAGAAGCAAGTTTATAGGGATGATATACAATGACAAAGAAAACGGTCCTTATCCAAATCAGTATTCTCACATTTTTCCTGAGCTACAGGTATCTGTGCATAATCTGAGTCAAGCTACTCCCGAAACTATCAGTTTACTGGACATTGATGCTTTCCTAAATGCTGCAATAATCTGTGCGTCATCAAATTTGGAGACAACAACTCATAGCAATTTGATGAATCCAGATAGATTTCCAACATTGCCTGCTGATCTCACCAACAACTTGGTCACAGACAAGCAAGAAAAATGGTGGGAATGTGCTTATAAACTTTACCACAAGAAGAGTGAACCATTTGAAGATGATATCGGTAAGATTTTTAATTCATTTTAAAAGTTTTTATCGATCTTTTAAAATTAATTAACGTTTAAATTAATTTGAATTATATATTTTTCAGGAGAAATGAGACGAGAGATACAAAGAGGTCTTGAAGTAATTCGTTGTATTGGAAGTCACGGTTTAAGTCCAGTGATACTGGTACATCTTGCAAGAATTTTCCAATATCGAGCTAAACAATTAGCAAAAAAGAACAAAGACCATCATGATATTCAGGCATTGGAAGCTCGAAGTGAGTTTTACTGGACGGTCGTTGTACCTCTCTTAGAAAGGCTCATAAATAATCAAACAATTCGCACTAATAATGTTAAACTCTTCAGCTATGAGGGTAAAGACATGACAAACACAGAACTTACGAAAGCTCTTGAAGAAGGTCGCCTTGTTTTGGTAAAACAGATGTTGCGCAATGGTCAAGATGAACAAGCAATTGAAGTTTTAAAAACATTAAATTGTCCTGAAGCGTCTTTCGAGCAAGGTAAAATTTACAAGAAACTGGCAGACGAACTCGTTGCCAATTTCCCAGAAGAAATGGCTTCCATTGAAGTTAAAGAACAGCGTGACACTTTGCTTTTGCAAGCTCGTAATTCATTCTATTTGACATTAGATAGACTCCGTTCTCCTCTGACAGATCCAAAACATCCTTTAAATACTGAGCTTCAAAATTACATCGACGAAGTCGATGATGAGTTGCAGAAAGAACAACCAGGAATTTTGCAAAACGACACCAATCGTATCGATGGAGAATTTTTCACAGACGATAGTTACACATCCGCATGTGAGGGCGATGAGCAAAATAATACTGTTAATGATTCCATATTTTTACAAAATTCTAATGTTACAAAACATTCGTCAACGCCTCGCAGAATTTCCAATCAGGCGTTTAAATCTAATTTATCTTCAAATAAAACAATATCTTTCAATCGAGATTCGATTCCAAGGCAAAGTGAGGCTCGACCAAGCCCAGAACGTTTAGATCTACAAATTCGTCAACTTATGCAACGTGATAATATGATTCAAACTCTCTTAGAAAATAACAAAGTACTACAGGAGTCTAATTCCTTAATTATAGAGAAACTTACAGAACTTACGAATGAACTTGCGGATTTAAAATTGGAAATCAACAAGAAAAATACAGCCGTCCCAGTAACTCCAAGTAGAATCGTACCCGAGGAAACTGGTGAATTGCGAGAAGAAGATTTCAGCGATTATTACACCCAAGCAACATTGGCCTCCCAACACGCAGCTTCGTCAAAAGCCAATCTTGCAGCACTCCGAGGATATTGTCCATCGAAATATTTGTTTCCTATGCCAGCTTTGTATCATCCAATGGGCACTTTTCCAGCCGCGCACAACTACGCCAGTGCCACGCCACAGACAGTACCACCTATGTTTCAACCTAGAGTTTATTCACAAACACCATTGTATCCGGGTAATTTGTATCCTCAAGCTATGAGTAATTTTGAGGATAGCTTGGAAGTAGCTGGTGCTTGTGAAAATAGAGCATTTCCAGCAGCAGCAATGCACGTAAGTTTTTTTTCTGTATACTCATATCAGTTCTTTTGTTACTTTTTGGTTGTAGAGAAATTAATAATTTATTTTCTCTATTTCAGGCTAACATTCCACCTCAGCCTACATTTATTCCAACACCGATAGAACCAGAAATTGCTCAAGAAGTAGTTACAGTTCCTACGACTTCCGTTCCTACAATTCCAAGAGACGTGCCACAAAGCAAAACGCCATCATTAAGCATTGTAACATCGTCTGATGTTGTGCCAACCATAACTCCAGCTACGACACATGGTTATAACGTTATAAAAATGCCTGTCCAACCAGTTAGTACAGTCAGTGCAACAACGACTCCAGTACAGCCATCAATTGGTGTGATGCATAATTACCAGATTCCCATGCCACTGCAACCTAATATTCCAACCACAGTTAATTTACCCCCACTTCCAACGACACTCACCACAGCAATTTCCAATATGTACAACAATGAAGCCGATAAATCTGGCCTCCAAAACAGCAGCATTGTGTCCACTGGATCACATCACAACAATTCAGATCTGTATCCAGAACAAGAACACGACCCAATTCCAGATTTCCAACCTATAATTCCTCTTCCTGCGGAAGTCGCTGTAACTACCGGAGAAGAGGATGAAACTGTGTTGTTCACTGGTCGAGCGAAATTGTTCCGTTTTACTGACAAAGAATGGAAAGAGCGTGGAGTCGGTACTGTGAAATTGTTGCGCAACGCCGAGGGCAAAGTACGTCTCTTGATGCGGAGGGAACAAGTGCTGAAAATCTGTGCGAATCATTATCTGACTTCGGACATGGAACTAAGCGAAATGCGAAACAATAGCAGAGCTTTGATTTGGGTTGCGAATGATTTTGCTGACGAGGAGGTTAAATTAGAAAAATTGTGCATTCGATTTAAAACCGCTGCCGAAGCGCAAGACTTCAAGAATAATTTCGTTGCTGCGCAACGTACCTTGCCAGCTCCCAGTCCACAGAAACCTGTAGAAAAGCCAAAAGTAAAAACTGAAAAAGCTAAAACTGTTGAAGTGAAATCGACGACTGAAAATGCGACAAAGAGTCAAGGGGAAGCAGTTAAACCATTTTCTACTGTCACCATGAAGAATGTCGAAATCTCTTCTGCTGTAACTGTCGTCCAGCCTAGTAAATTCCAATGGGAACCGAAGAAAACTGAAGATGACAGTCGAGTGACTTTAAGAAGACCGTATTTGAATTTACAAAAAACCGAGACTATTTTGTCCGAACAGAAAGCAACATTGAAAAGCACAGCTACTCCTAAAACTGCTGATAGCTGGACTGTGATTGGTACAGGTCCTGCTATGATCGTAGAGGATACAGCAGCAGAAAATTCTCGTATATTGGTTATGAAGACAGACAGAAAGAAAGTTACTTACAGTCATACAACAGATGGATTAAAACTGATTTGTGCTGGTAATCAAATAACATGGACGGTGAAAAGTGGAGGAAAGACTACGCTGTACTCTTTGGAATTTGAAAATGGAAATCAAGCCTCAATGTTCCATAAAACCGTTTTGACACAACAAGGTAAAGAAGAGCAGAGAAAGAGTAACAACAAACAGAAACCTTTGAGTGAGCTATTTAAACCAGCTGCAGGATCTTGGGAATGCGCCAGTTGTTATACCAGGAATACCGCTGCAAATATTGCATGTAAATGTTGTCAAACGCCAGCTCCTTCCGATAAACCTAAAGAAATTGTACAAAAACCAGTTGTTTCAATTTCGACAGAGCAAAAGTCACTTTCAGAATTATTCAAACCAGCGCCTGGATCTTGGAGTTGCTCGAGTTGTTATACAAGAAATGACGCTTCTAACACTGTTTGTAATTGTTGTCAGTCGCCAGCTCCTGGCAATCTCAAAGAAACTGTACAAAAACCAGCTATTTCAATTTCAAAGGAACAAAAACCACTTTCGGAATTGTTCAAACCGGCGCCTGGATCTTGGAGTTGTTCTGGTTGTTATACTAGAAATGACGCTTCTAACACTGTTTGCAAGTGTTGCCAAACTCCTTCGCCATCTGCGCCGGCTGAAATTAAACCAGCTGTTACAAAGGAAATTTCTGATTCTTGGAATTGTCAAAAATGCAAATTGAAGAATGTCAATTCTAAAAGTTATTGCATTGCTTGTGATACGCCAAAAGATCCTTTCTTACCACCAAAGCCTAAGTCTGTTGGATTCGGTGGAATAACTGGTGGTTCTTCTAACGTTACAGGATTTACATTTGGAGTAACAACTGAACCTAGTAAAGACTTGAAATCTAGTGGTACATTTAATTTTCAGATGCCTAATCTTGAGCAAAGTGTTCCTTCGACGGCATTTGTTACTCCAACAAATAAACCATTGTTTGGTACTGGTAGTGACGTCTTTACTTTAGGAACCACACAACAGCAACGACCTAGCACTCCACCAAACACTGGAAATATGCCATATTCTTTTGGTTCTCCTGGAAAATCTTTCGATTTCCATTTCCATGGTAAAAGTCCTGCCAAATCACCTGGCGGTGTAGGTGAACAGAGCGAAGAGGAAGTTGCAGAAAGTGAAGATGTTTACTTCACTCCAGTCATTCCCTTGCCGGATAAAATCGAAGTGAAGACTGGGGAAGAAGATGAAGAAGTACTCTATAGTCACAGAGCCAAGCTTTTCAGGTAAGTGGATTTGATTCTTTAACTTTGAGACTTGATCTTTTAACGTTTTGTTAAATATTTTTTAATGATTTGTTTGTGTTTTTTAAGGTTTGATCCTAATACGAAAGAATGGAAAGAACGTGGCATAGGTGACATCAAATTATTACAGCATAAAGAAAATAAGAAATTGCGATTGGTCATTCGTCGTGATAAAATTCTGAAACTTTGTCTTAATCACTTTGTAACACCTGATCTTCAAATCACGCCCAAAGATGACAAAACTTGGTTGTGGTCTGCTGCTGATTACAGCGAAGGTGAGATCGAATATCACCAATTCGCTTGTCGATTTAAAACACCAGAAATAGCTGGAGAATTCAAGAAAGCTGTTGATGACGCACGAGCAACGGAAAATGTAGAAACATCCAAAAGTACAATTCAAATTTCTGAAATCAGTAAAAAACCAGTACAATCTGAAACAAAATCTAAAACTGATATTCAGATTCTGTACGAAGTACAAACAAGTGCCGAAGAAAAGGCTGAAGCTAAAAAGTTGCAACTTCCAGAAAATTTCTATGCTTATAAACAGAAACCGGATTGTTTAGGATGCATTGGTTGTACTGAGCCAGATTACATTTTTGAGAAGCCGAAGGAGAAGGAGAATATAAAAGAAAAGGAAAAAGAGAAACCTACAGAAAAGAAAAAAGAGAAAACTAAAGACGAGGAAAAAGAGAAAGTAACAGAAAAGGAAAAACAACCAGTATCAATATTCGGTGGTTCTGCTACAACAAATAAAACGACAAATATACCATGGGGTACAACCCAGATGGTCTTTGGAACAGGAGGTTCCAAAACGCCAAATACTACCATCACATTTGGTGGTTCGCCAGCTATTTCAAAGACCCCTGATAAATCTGGTGAATTTATTTTTGGTAACACACCTAGTCAGCCGAAAGAACCTTCAGTGAATTTATTTGATAGTTTGAATTCCGCAAAAATTTGCAGTCCTAAAATCCCTGAGTCGACCGTCAGTGATAAAACATCAGAGAGGAATATTTTTAGTGGCTCAGCGTCTGCAACGTCTTCCTTTGGAGGAACAAATATTTTCGACAGCAAACCAAAAACTGAATCGTCAAATATATTTGGATGCCGGAACAATATATTTGGAACAATGCCGAAAGATCCCTCACCCAAATTTTCTTTCATTCAACCATCGACGAACACTGGAAACATTTTTGCAAAATCTTTGAATTCATCATCGCATGTAGTGGATTCAAAGAAAGACGGAGAAGCTAATACAGAAACCACTGCCGACAGTGGTGTTACCATTTCTTCGACTACAACTCCAAGTACAAATATTTTTGGATCTTCTTTTCCTACTCCAGGATTGAATAACGCTGGAATATTTTCTGGTGCTTTGGCTAATTCTAATAACAGCATTTTTGGAGGAAAATCATTATCTGAAACTGTTAAATCAGATTCCACAACACCGGTTACAGCACCTGCTTTCCTTATGTCTGACAGCATGTCGTTTTCAACCCTCGCTGCCAAAGGAGCACAACAAAACGCTTTCAAAAATGGTAATTTTCAAAAAATAATTTCATGAAATTTTCATTTCCTTTTGTGTAAATGCATTATAAATTGGAGTTTTATTAAAAAAACGGTTTTAAAATTGTTTCAGATCCAAATTTCTTATTTGCTGGTACTGGCTCTACAGTGTTTGGAAGCAAACCGTCTAATGATAAAGATTCATCAAAAAATAAAAATTTAACCGATTCGACAAATGATGAGTCCAAGAACGATGAAGATGAGAATGCCAGTGATCATGAACATGATCCTCAGTTTGAACCAATCGTTCCATTACCTGATATGATTGAAGTACGAACTGGTGAAGAAGACGAAGAGCCAGGTAAACATCAACTTACTTTTATCAACAAAAAATGATTAATTAATAAATGATTAAAATCAAAATTCTAATATCTGTTGTTCGTTTGAAAATTGCAGTGTTTCAAGAGAGAGCAAAGTTGTACAGATACGATGCCAATACTAAAGAATGGAAAGAAAGAGGTATTGGCAAGATGAAAGTTCTGCATCATAAGAATTACGAAACATACAGGCTTTTATTACGTAGGGAACAAGTTCATAAACTTGTATGCAACGTTTTACTAACTGCAGATATAGAAATGAAGCCAATGCAATGTTCGGACCGTGCCTGGGTATGGGCAGGAATGAATTATTCTGAAGAACCCGCTGCCCTTGAACAGCTGGCTGTTAGATTTAAATCGCCAGAGTTGGCCTTAAAGTTCAAGCTAGTAATCGATAACGCGCAAGAAGCCCTGCGTTTAAAAAAGAGTCCAAATCAAGGTGATTAATATCAATTATAGCACTATTTCCTGTCTATTGGTGTAGCTCACAAATCATTATTGCGCTTGTCTATTTAATTATTTAAAAGAAACAAAAAATTGATTTAGCTTTTTCTTTATCACATAACTGATATTAATTTGGAATTGTTATTTAAGTAACTTATTTTTTTGCTAGTATTGAATTTATGCCTGTAAATGTAAATTATGTACTATTTGGTTTTTTACCAATACATTAAAATATTGATTCTAAAGTTATTTCTTCAGAGATAAAACTTCTTTTTTTTTTATTTTACAGTTAGTAGATTTATGGTTACAAAGTAGTTTTTTTTTTTTCTTTTTGACTGATTATATATTATTTAATAACAATGTAATTATTTGTGCTCGCGCTTTATATATGATTGTAACGAGCATAAACTAATTTACCTTTAAACACAATTTATTGAATAAAGTATGAGTTTGTATGATAATTATTGTTTCATTTAAACACACAAAGAAACATGAATTAGATTAATATGAAATTAACGTTGTAAGTACTAAATAATTCGTTTAGGTAGAAAATGCAAAATTTTGTTTTGTAAATTACTGTAAAGTATTTTGTTTAATTCAGGCGAAGAAAATAATGGCGATAACGTATATGAACCTGAGAATGATGAAAAGGACGATCAAGATGATGATGAAATTTACGAAGATGATTGTGAGGATGAAGAACATACCTTAATGTTTGAAAAGAGAGCATCTCTTTTTGTTAAAGGCCCAACCGATTGGGAATTTGTAGCAACTGGTGATTTACAGATTCTTTATGATTCAAATATTTATGGCTGCAGGATTGCCCTTAAGATGGATGAGACTGGAGAAGTTGTCAGCAATACTATTATTAGCATGAATACAATTATGCAGGTACGTTAAATTTAAAACATATTAGATTTAATTTAATTTTGTATATAAATTAATTGTAACTGATATAAATATAAATTCATTTAATTTGTAAATTTTAGGTTGAAAATAAAGAATGTATGTGGTCGGCGATAGATTATGCATTAAATCCACCAGCGAAAAAGACTTTCAAAGCTGTGTTTCAATCAAATACATACGCTGATGAAATGTATATTATTTTTTCTGAGGTTTGTAAATTTAAAAAAAATGATTTCAATCGGTTATACGTTTATAATTTTTAACAGTTTTAATATATTTATGGTTTTTTGTTTTTCAGGGGTACGAATTTGCAAGGCAAATAGACTTAAGAGAAACAGACTACATTCCTAGTTAAATACTATTAAATATTAATGAAATTAATGAAACTGGTATTTTAATTTATAATATTAATGAGTTCTGTGTCATTGCAACATGTATTAATTAAGTGAAACTAGTATTAATTAATTAAATAAATAATATTATTTCAAATTAAAATGTTAATGCATTTTTAAAAATCTTTTTGGACATTTCTTTGGAAATTATTTTTGCAAATATTTTTTTTTTTTTTCATTTTTATTTACGTTTTCATTTACATGTTTGCGCATATCGTTTTTTTACGTACAGACTTCGACTAACACATTCATTTGTAAAATTTAGCGCTCTTCTACGCTTCTATCTATAGCAACTTTTTAATTTCTTTTGGAATGACATACGCATTAGTTTTACAAACAAGGTTCGAGTAGGGACAATTGTTTGTTCAAAGTACATAGAAAATATAAAGACCTTTTGTAACATCAATAGTTTATCGTATTATTAGTTTGTTTTAGAGAATATTATGCATGATACTTAGTATTAAGATAGCGCCTTAAATAGAAAAATTCTCTTTTTGTCTTCTTATACATAGAAAATGTGCTGTATTTTATCGCTGTATTACATATAAGCGAGATCAGATAATCTCGTTTTAGAGCGGAATTTGTAACATGTTCTTTATGAATCCATTTCACCACTACATTTTTTTTCGTATGAAAAATACAATCAAATTAACTCTTAATTATATAAAAATGAATATCAATATTGCCGACTCGAGCCAAAATTAAAGATTTTTTATGTATAAATATATACACTTCATACATGTACAATTATAAATTTTACTATCATTTAATTTTTTCTTGAGTCAAGTTATAAGAAAAAGGTAAGTTTCTTGCTTCATTAATTAATATTTAAATAACTTCGGTAATTAATGATTAATGCAATTGCCTTTTATCCTGATTTAATATTATTAGACTAATAGTATTGAATTTGCACGAGCAACATTCAACGATTA
>JABFQA010002753.1:0-10735 GCA_022817065.1 Probaryconus sp. ZL-2020
AATTTAGTCCAATGGCTAAAATCCAAAGGGATGTATATTTCAGCAAGGTTTCATATTTAATACATTGAAATTTTATCATCAATCTGGTTAAAATAAATGCCGGCCAGTATTACCTGTCTTTTATTCGGAGTATGAAATTTCGGTTTCATTTATCGTCGAAAACTTCCATTTTTGCGATCAGATAAATTATTCAATTTTCAATAAACATATGCATAGCAACGTGTGGTGTCACTGAATTAAAAGTTCGAATTACAACTTGAATGACTTTAAACAATACTCAATTCTGAATTTGTTCTGTCATGCATTGCGCGCGCATAAATTTCATATATAACTTATACATATTTGAAATTTATAGTTGGGTCCTTGATAAAAGTGGCTCTATCGACTTCAATTCAACTTCGAACAATGTTTTAATGGAAGACTTTAGTCCATTTTCTTAACTATGTCAATTATTGCATAATTTATACGTCTTTACGTATTATGCAAACATTTATTTGCAAAGATGAATTTCCTTAGAAAAATCCAGCAGTGCTCGCTGAGAAAAATCATGGTTTACTGAACTGGAATATAATTCCAGTCAACTATCGTTGATAGTTATAATGTGGTTGACTCAACTTTATTTTAGTTCCATTGACTAAATGCTAGTTGAAAGAATTATATAATTATTCTTTTCATCTTATTGTTTCTTTTTTCTTTTTTTTTCTGTATATAGTTTTTCTTTTTTTTTTAAACAAACATAAATTTTTTCTTCGTTAAGAAGATAGTTCGGTGAGATTTATCCGTGTTTCCGAAGCAGATATATCTATGGACGTTGAAGATTTGTATCAGCACGAAGGGACTAATTTTGGTAACCTCTCAGGCTTTGAGCGATGCGTCAGGATCGCAGGCTGGAAAAGCGGCGGGATCTAAAGTTGCGGTGGTATTAGCCCGGGAGTCTCGACCAGAAAGGGTACGCTCGTAGATACGGAAATGGCACGCACCGCGGGAGAGACGAAACGAGACGATTCGAATGAGAGAAGGTTAACGACCAACCGAAGCCCGGAGGCCGTTACCGATGGTAACATCCTGGTCGAATCAATTTCATTAATTAGGCTACTAAATCCGAGCGGGCCGCTCCACGAACTCCCCTAATTGGTACGAGGCGCGTTTTAACGGTAGGAGTCGGGGCTTCCTTCTTGCCCGGCACACGAGTCGGCGGAAGCCTTTATGGGATTGTGTGGGTGAACAGAGAGAAGCGAACCGAAGCTGCTACGAGTTGTGTTACGATGAGAATGGGAGCGCAAAAAGCTGACAAAGTTGCGAAACATTCCTAGTCAGCCATTTTTCCGTGGGCACTGTCAGGAAAAAAGAAGAAGAAGAAAAAAAAAAAAGAAAAAAAAAAATTCGAAAAATTCCCGGGTAAGAGCTTTGGCGCAAAGAGGATGCAAATCCGCCGAAAAAATAGAGTCCGGATAGGTAGACCCCGGCGTTACCTGGGCCGTGGCGCTTTTTAAACTCGAGCAAAGTTTGCTGACGGCATCGATTCGTTGAATATTCATCGCCAGTCGAATGCATTATATTCTTGAGATTTTACATGTTCGAAGTGCGCCAGAAGACGATCTTAATTGCATTCGACCGTGGAACCGTATTTTTATCGGGATTTCCGCCTGAAAAGGGACGATGAATTTGTTCTTTGCGAAAGATAATATTCGTAGCTCTTGCAATTTGTCATTCATTCGCGAGCTATTGCAAAAAGACTTTCGAGCAAAAGGGGCTTATAAGAACTGGAGTAGAAGCACTGATTCAACCGTTGCCCTATTTTACTTTACACAAATTGTTCCTGCTTACATTTTTCTTTCCATCATCATTATTATTCATCACACGCGTTTGATTTATTAATCAAGTTTAATCACTCGAGAAAAATAATTAAAAATAATTTTTAATTGAGTTTAAGATTTCCTTGAAGTGGATTGATTTCTAAAGACAGTTCCCGGACATATTCAATTGAAAAAAAAAAGAAAAATATTAATAATATTGAACAAAAAAAAGAAGAAAAAAAATTGAATCCTAATTATCTCCATTGTGTATCGTTGCCGAACGAAAGAGCTCTGAATCTCCTCGAATGAAAACGAATGGAATCCTTTTGCAATGTACTCTCTCGTCGTACGCATAAAAATATTGTGCATTATTTCATACACAATGAGTTTATAATGACATATAACGTATTTCGTACATCACGGCTGTCTTTATCGATGTTTGTTCCGGGTAAAAAAACATCGTACATGCTTTAATGTGAATTTATAATGGTCGCGATGGAAAAAGAGAAGGAGAGCGGAAAAGAAATGCGATTTTTCGTTCATCCGGCGATGTAAATAACGCAACAAAAATGGAATAGAGACGTACGCTGGCGCTCGTGTACCTTTCGAGAAGGTGAATTTTGTGTGTCCGGGTATTCGTGATTTGGATGAAAAACAAACTGAAGTGAAAATACGTGTGCGACGCTTCGGGGTAAAAGTATGGACAGTGTCTAACGGAGGGATGTAGTGTACTACGAGGACACGTAATACCATTATAATGCGGACACGACTGAATCCGGCCGAGCGTGGTTGAAAACAGGGCGCATATGAAGGACGAGCTCTCCGCCACAGGCACGATGACGTCTGAGTAACATTGTTGTTCTCGTATTACGAGACGATAAATTCCTCCGAGCGAAGCTTTCTGTCGTCGATATATTCGCAGAACATTGTTATTCTTTTAAAACTATCTCAACGACCATAGTAAATGGTAATTTCCTGCCTTATCGTTTATTGTGCCTTTCAGATCCGATAAAGGTTATTAACTTGGCTTTAAGCTTTCTTTTTTACGCGTGCATTGTTATTTAAACGATTCTGGAAAAAAAAAGGAAGTGTAAAAATATCGTAAAACCACTCGTAAATTATACGGCATCGCGACGAATTATTCGACGTTATGCAGGAATTGGATCACGGCTTACATCAAAGCCTTGTAAACGTCAACTTGCGTTGTTAAATATTAAATTATTATTTTATATGTTTGCGTTCGTTACAAAGTTCGTCTCGCTGAAAGTTTCCTAAGATAACAGAAACCGTGACAAATACGTGTGATGGACGATTTTTATCATTGTCATCTGGATCCTAATTCTAACGAATTTATAATCCAGAGGCGAAATTGGGACAGGAAGTAAGTATTGATCGTTTCCGGAAATCTTGAGATTATCAAAAATAAATTTCGAGCCTTAACCACGCGGCTTAAATAAATTATGAGTATGAAATATGCAAATATAAAGATAGTATAAAAAGCGAGCCGTTTTCCCTTTTATGGACGGCGGTAATTGACAAGGCCTACGTGCGTCCGTTGTAGGGAGTGCCGTCGGCAAATTCATCTAGATTACAGCGCAAAACTACTCCCGCGCCGTATTTACTCGGCATTAAATTACACAGACGGCCGCGTCCACGAGGGTCGCGCGCAACCGGTTTACTTTCATCACATCCAATATTGATTACCGTCCAACCTATAGGCTTTATTTATGCAACGGAACATTGTTACAGCTGACTACGATTATCTTGCGCAAGGCTCGTTGGCATCTTTGTAGTTTTTTTTTTTTTTCGACAAAAAAAAAAAAAAAAAACACCTTTCATTGCTGTCTTTCGTCAGCTTTTACGCAACACAAATCGCTCGGAACCACGCTTGCAAATTGCTCGAGTTTCTCGATGAATTTTATGAGCTTCCATACGTGGACTACAGAATTATCGACGAGCAAAGTTTCTTGTTACAAGATTCAAAATTAATCACAGTACGTTGGAGTGAAAATTGGATTTGATTTCAATGATGATAACGGCGCAAATTGATTTGACGTAGTGGAAACGGCGTTCGAAAAAATCATTTTTATTTCATGTACGTGAAGTTTGTAACGATCATTTTCAACGATATTTCATAATCCAGAGAAATACTTATCAGAAAGCAATCTTTGAAAATGAGTTTTGCTAAAAAAAAACTTCACTGTCGCTATCGTCGAAAAACGATCTTCAAAAAAATTTTTCATTAAAAAATAATTCATACGAAACAATATTTATTAAAGATTCTTTAGAAAAAAATCATGAAATGATCAAACTTTTTGAAAAGTCTCTCGAAAAATTAAAATTTCTACTAAGGATTTTCACGTAATCAAGTTGTAGTTGTAACTTTGATTTGCGATATTTTTTTGAACTTCATTTTCTTTTTTTCCATCCATAGTGGAATTCCCGCAATATTCCATGGAGTTTGGGTGATTCGAAACTGGTTTCAAAGGAAATAATAGACGATCGCATCCCCGGAGGGTAGTCCGAGAAAAGGACAACACCAGTCGGTGAGATTAACGTGTGATTTTTGCGATATTACGAGTTCGTTACAGGCCATGCAATTCGCTCTCGCGTAATTTCGATAATACCAGCAATCATCCTGTCACCGGTTTAAGACTTCGTAAGCTGCTCCAGCTTACCAAGGTTTCCACTGCGAGCGCAAAGAGCCGGCAATACTCGCAACTTCCCTTGGGGAATCTATTCGTTTTCCTACTAAGTTGGGATCAACGTTACTACTTTCTCGAACAATGAAGAAAACGAAGGTATGTTAAAGATGATGCTCCAAACTTCGTGCCAAACAAACGTCGAGTCTTTAGTCTCATCTTATTTCCATGGAATCTATAGTTCTGTCAACAGATACATCAAAATAAAGTATAAAGAAACGTGACTCTATGCAAGCACTAAGAAAATTTCTGATAAATTTCTTTATATTAAATTTTAATATACATTTTTACTCAGTGTATTGAAATTCGACGAGAAAAATATATATGGAAATAATTGATTGCTTAAAATACGGACTTAATTGGCGACAGTGGACGATGACAATGATGACAAGATCGGTCGTTGTAGTGTAAATGAATTTAGCGAATTTTCAAGTTCACAGCAGTAGATCATAATGGAAAGTCAAGATGTGGATAAAGTTTGCGTAGAAGACGGGAGAAAAAGACAGGCCACGGAGAAAAAAAAAGAGAGCGAAAGAAGCGGAGGAGTGTCAGACGATAGAGAATCTCCAGGGTAATTAAATAACTAGCAAGTCACCGAGCAAGTTGCCACCTCGAGCGAGTCCATCCCCGTTTCAAGATGGCCTTTCTTACCGCTGAAGCTTGTATTTCTAGCTGTCTGGCCTCCCTCGTTTAGTCGTTATTTAATTAAACTTTCAAGAAGAAGCCCGCTCGCTGTTTATACGAAAACCCGCCACTCGTCAACGTCCATTTTCTTCCTATTTTCGTACGACCGTCCAGAAGACGACGAAGAACATTATATTCAACCTCACTGCTCGACCTCGAACATTATTTTGTTCCAGAAAAAAAAAAAAAAGAAAGAAAACACTCTCTGCTGAAAAAAATATCAAGCGAGATTTAATCATTCGGCAATCGTTTGACGAAATATTTCTAATTCTCGAAAAATGAGAAATAAATATTAGTCAGTGATTCCAATCCCTTCGGATGGAAAATTGAAGCAGGATCCTCGTTGTTTTAAAATCAACAGTGACACCAAGACTCGGTGACAATCGCGCAATAACGTAGGCCAAGGCGAGATACTCCGAATTTAATTACTGGTATCATTACCCCAGCTGAAGACGTCGGAAGCGAGCTTCTTGGCGGGTTGTTGATTTCTCTTCTACCGTAGTATTTATTTGCGGGAAATTTGTTTGCCTTTGATTTCAACGTGTGCACACGCGAGCGTGCGGAAACGCGCGCCGGTAACTTCAGCGCGATGAAGGAAACGCAAATATCTTATAATCAACTGAGTATTATAAAGAATTGGAATATTTTTTTTTCCAATCCAAAAAAAAAAAAAAAGGTGTCTCAAGTTCTCATCGATTATTTGAAATGAAAATATTTGAAATTGAATTAGATTTTTAAATATTAAGGCACGTTCCCAAAAAACTCGTTTCCAACTAGAAAGATTTCATTAAAAAAAATTCAAAACCAGTCAATGGTGCTTGAACGAGTTTAACGTTGTTCGGGTGTTTATTACCAGTCATTATAATGCACGAGAGTGAAATTTGTAGAATTGGCACGCCACCCCCCGCGTAGGTAATGACAAGAGCGTTCCGGCTGTACTTTTAGTTAGCTCGGTTCGTACCTAAGGTGTGAAACCGCCGTTGTTGTTTACGCGTGTTTACGAATGCAAAGTGTTTGCGAGCATTGTATGACCACCGCGTGCAGTGCGTGTATACATCACATTCAATGGGACTTTGCGTGCGCGTCACTAGGGTACTTGCATGTACTTTGCTGTTAGCATACTCGGCGACCTGCCATTTAGAGAGAGGGATACATCGGAGAGGGTCGCAACCCTCCTCGCTTCCTTTTTTTTCTTTCTTTTTTTTTTAACGGATACACCCACGCCCGCAGATAAAAGACAAAATGAAATAAACAGGCCAACCGGAAACGTTGAAAAAAAAAAAAAGTAATAATGAGTGGTCTAACATCCATGAGATATTCATTTTCGTCGCTTGAGGTATTTGGAGATTGTTGTTGCGTTATCGAACAGGGTTGATAATGTTGTAGTTCTGGGCCATTATAGAAAGTGGTGAAAGGGGTTGTTAATGTGTTCGCAGAGAACTTTTAGGCGTATTATAACATGACTAATTGTAGGCATTGCAATCTTACGATCTAACAAAAATGAAACACACAATATTTATTCTAATTGAAAAAAAAAAAAAAAAATAATGAAGGGAAACATTTTCGAGCGAGTTCGAAATAAAAGGGTTATCGCGCGTAAAAAGTGTCGAAACGATGGGCTACCGTCGGTTTAGTTATTTATTATTGTGTCATCGAAATACATCGGGTGATCAACGGCGGGGCATGTGAGAGTATATCCATAATAATAATTCAAGCGCTTGTACACCGCAAGGTGGGCGAGCCGAAAATATATTACTCCGCTTGGGTGATGAGTGACGCTCTCATAACTAAACGTCTGGACCACGCGGCGTTTTCCCGCTACGCTACGACAATGAAGTTCAGTCTTATTGATTCATCAACAATGCGGCTGGTAGTTGACATTGTCGACAAAAGAACAATGCACGGTCTAACGGGAGATCTAGCGACGGCAAATATATTCCGGCAACAGCCTCTGTAATAATGATGATGTCTTTGTCCAAAGTTCTGCCGCGACACGAAACGCCGATTATTTTTTTTCTTTTCTTTTACACGTTGTTTCTTTTTTTTTTTTTTTCTTCTTCTTCTTTTTTCTATTTTTTGTTTTGTTACCTTTCGCCCTGCTTTTTTCTTTTTTTACATAAAAGAGAATTCAGTTCAGTGGGATTCCGGGCGTGGATTCTCCGTCGTTTAAGAGAGAGCAATTCCGCAACTTGCCGCCACTTCTATTGTTAACGCGTCGAGCTAATGGAATTGTTTGCGCGAGATTGTGCGCCGCAGTTGGATAACTGTTTTGTCGAACGCAGAAAAATATCTTCCTTTTGTGTAATTAAATGAACTTTGAAGTCGAATTATTGATTACGTTTTTTTTTTCCCTTTTCTTTTTTTTTTTTCTTCGTCACGTTCAATTGTTGCTGATAACTTTGAAATTGCGTTTAAAGTTACTTTGTCCGTCGTCGTGTAACTTTTTATATATTTTACGGTTAGGCGAGCTTCGTCGCTGTTATTAGGCGACCGTATAATTGTTCATTAATGCTTATTGGTAAATATCGCTGAATATGCATGACGATTTGTGATTAATAATGATCAATCATGGTTATTCATGATCTTTCCAGAAAATTGGCCACGCGAATTACTGCCTTGATAATAATAATTGGTTAGAATTATTAATGATCCGGAATGTTTTTTTTTTGGCGGGCACTTTTCAAAATCAACATTAAATATCATGAATAATTATTATTATGGCAATGTAGAGAAATTATGTTGGAAAATTTACAATGTTTGATATCAAATTTCCTAAATAAAAGTCTTTTTTTTTTTTTTGTCTTTTAATGATGAAATCATGTAATTAAGAATATCACGTGTTTGTTCAGAATGAAAATAAAAATATTATTCTGAAAATGAAATAATCGTGTCAAGCATTGAAAATCTCGACAACAACATATCGAGACGATTTTATGAATATATCGGTTAAAATAAATTGAACTCCAATACGTAAAAAAGTTATCGTAAAATTAATGTAGTCTGTAACATTATTTACTTTTTAAACTTTTAAACCCAAATGAAGTGCAAAGTTTCCATTGTTTCATTTACTAATCTGATCAATTTATTTAATTAACGTGTAGTCTGATGATAAAAAAAATGCAATCGATAATTCAATAAATGAATAATTTTTTAATATTCTCTTGTATTTTTTTAACGATCAATATTCTGTTAATTGAAATTACGGGAACACGAAATTTACAATATAATGCATATCTGTATATCAGCGCGATAGACTTTGTGTAAACTTGAAATTTCCAATGCTTGATATTGGATTTTCGAAATACAATGTATACTTTTTTCATATTGCCCAAATAGAGTAATAATTCATGTCACAATGTATTTTCAAAGGGTAATGGTCAACGGTGATTTATTTTTTTAAAAAATTTAAATTAATATTCAGTCATTTTGTTTGATGAGCTAAATCATATTATTTCTAATTGAAAAGGATTTTATATACATTCGACATTTCCATTGTACCGTTTGTGTGCATTGCAAAATTAATTCCAATATTTGCCAATTTTGTAAAAATGCGAAACTTCGTTTTTTTTTTTTTTTTCAATGAAAAATAAATAAATGCGATTAGGTTCGAATGGTTTGTTTCAGGTATAAAAGATGTACCTTAAATTTCAATTGTTGAATTTCAAAAAATTTATCCATTCTAAATAAATAATCACTAAAAATGATCGGTATCGAAAAATATTTAAAAATGATATCTTTATTGATGTATCTAAAGTACGTTTCATAGACAAACTAAAAAGTCTACAATGTGAGATCTATTTGTTGAAGTATTTCACATTTTTATACAGCTTAATGAATTCTAACTTTAATATCTGGTTTTAGAGTGTTCGTGCTATTTTAATGCCGGCTAATGCACGAAAGATTGAATTATATTAATAAAAAACACATTTTTCATATATATTATTCAGTCTGCTTGTAATTATTAATGTAGCAACATTTAAAATTAATTTATATATACTATATATATACTCGATTAAATAACGGCGAATATAATCTGTTGAATTATTTATCCTGCTTTATTTATTCGCCGAATGAAATTTCTCATTACAAATGTATAAAAGAAAATCAATAATTTTGATCTTCATTTTAAAAGCTCTTCCATTCTGATGTTAATTTTAATTTCGCAGCACAAACTGTTTACAAGGAAAACAAAAAAAAAAGAAAAGAAAAATCAACTCCCCGAAATGTTTATATTCGAATGTAATATACCGCAACTGAAAATTCCGTAAGAATTGATTTCAGTAACACTTTATGCCGGAGACATTTGAAATGACAAAGTTTATGCTCGCGGCAATAAAAAACCGAAATGTCGAACGCGTATAATAATGTTGGCTGACATAATGTAACTGGAGTAATCTCACTTGCGCCTACGTTAAAGTTGCGTTTATTCTTAAGCGGTTTGTTCTCGCTGAAAACTATTTGCGTGTGTGTGAGCGCCATTTTTCCGAGGGCAATGACATAGCCACGGGACGCAAAATGCAGGGGTGGTTAGGGTGCCACAACGCAGGAACCCCAAAAAGAAAATCAATGCTGTGAATGGGCTCCAAACGTGGCCGCCTGTCACACTATCGCTACACGCTGGGGTAAGCTTAAAGTAGGGTGAATTTCTATGCCACGTAAGCATATACAAGGTGGTGAAGAAACGCGCATCTCGCTCTCCAGAGATCTTCAACGAAAAGGCTTGCTCTTTATTTTTTCTTTTTTTGTTTGTTTGTTTTTTTTTGTTTTTTTTTTTTTCGTCAGCTTAATATTCCACCGCGTTTTAAACTATTCCATTTCCCATCCCGAATAACTGTGCCACGGTACGTTGCACTCTGATACCTGATGTGTCACACACTAAACTATATTCTTGCACGGTTAACTTTAACGAGATTGAATTAAATTACCGGATTTCACACGGCGTTCGCTGCTCGATTGACTGTAGAGAGTAATAACGAAGAATAGGGTTAAGTATTACGTTATTCATGGAGATTTCTGGGCTCGAAGAAGCAAAATGATGCTGGCTGTTCTTCTTTGACGTTTGAATTTTTGTTCTTGAAATTGAAAATTGAACTTTGTGGGATGAAAAGACAAAAAAAAAAAAAATGAAACTGGGAGTGCCCGAAGAAATGGATGGGACTCATAAGGGTAGATCTGTGACACTATTATGTAATTTTATGTTTAACAAACTTCTGCTTTGAAAAATACAAAGAATCTGAGACTGTCAGAAAAATTAGCCCCTTCGTGATGATATAATTTTTTTTTTTTAAATTACTTTTTACAAATTTTTTGATTAAAATGATTTTTGAAATTATTTATTGATGAAAATCAACGTTGGAAATTTCATGCTCATTGTATATAATGTGCATGTATCTGTTCTGTATTTATGAATTATATTCCTTGTATCAGATAATATGATAATATCTAATATCAAAGAATATCAGTTTCCAGAAAATCAGTACTTGGAATATTGAATTTCTAAATTTAGTTACGATCCATTATGTACCTAACAAATTGTATCAAGAATTTTGTTAA
>JABFQA010002754.1:0-10733 GCA_022817065.1 Probaryconus sp. ZL-2020
CAATATTATTAATTGTGATTAATTGTGATTGCTGTGCTTTTTTATATTCTTATAAAAATGTCAAACTCTTTTTATAAAATTTTTAAAGGGACAGAACATTTTTTATATTTGTTATGTTACACTGTTTCTTTAATTATTACGGCATTAAAAACTCATGGGAAAAAAAAGAAACAAAATCATTTTTCATATTTTCATTGAAATATTGAAATTTGATTTCACGTGAATAATTTCATTAAACATGACAATTTACAAAATCAAAATATTAAGTAAGAATTGTAATTTATTAATTTGCGTTTTTATAGTATACAGAAATTCATGAAAGTACATTAACAACGAAAGATAACAGATAACTAAAAATTGCTAATTTTTAACATGAAAGTTTAATTGAAAATATCATTAATTGTAAATGAAGAATGCACTCAAAGTGTATTACTCTAAACATATCTTTACTTAACAAATAATAATAATAATAATAATAATAATAATAATACGTAATGTACTTTCATGAGTCACTGTTTTCAATGGTTTGCCGCACTGCCTTACCCAAGCCATCGCCTATTGTTATAAACATAATGATGGAACAAGTACTAAAGGCAAAGGCACCTCGGTGTATGCTTGCGTAAAGTGCAGTTTCTAGGGGTGTTGTCTGCACGTTGGGATCATAGTATTTAAAGCCGAATATCACGATGTAAGCTGCCATAATCGGGCCCAACAGTATGATCAAAATTTGAGACCAAATCTAAACATTCAATGTTTCATTCATTTTTTTTTTTTTTTATCAATTACATTAGAATTAATTTATTTCGTTATCATTATACAATCGTTTAATGTATATTTAATTTACATATTTCTACATTATTAAAAGTCAATGAAGCAATATCAAAATAACTGAATAGATGAACAATTTAAACCATAGATAGATTAGTTTTTTTTTTTTTTTTTTTTTAAGTAAAGAACAAAAAATAATGCAATAACTCAGTTTGAATAATGTAGAGATACGTAATAAATCAAAGTGTGTTGTTTTAAGAAACATTAAAGTTACATGTATGTTCGTTGTTTTGTATTGAAAAGTAATAAGAGAAAGTATATATGTATGGTTTGTTGAGCATTTGAAATATGCATTACTGGAATCAAAACTATTTGTTATATAGGACTTGAGATAATTGTTTTACGTACTTTCGGCAATCGCCATTTGGCAAAGTTGTAATCGTAAATAAATACTCCAACGATTAATCCGACCAAGTACGACGTAAAGCGCATATGCGCTTTAATGTAGTAATCGTAGAAGTAACTCACCTCTGACATTATGCGATAGCTACGAATAGGAAAAAAAAAAAATATTTAAATTAAAGACTTGTAATGACTACGGTTTTATATCAAAAGGGTGCAATCATTATTTTGATATCGGTGTAAAAATTTTTGGTGCCATCCAGAAATTATCCCCATGAAAACAGTTTCTGCAAAATTTAATAAATGCCTTTAACGTAATTCTTACTAAACTGATTTAATGTCAAAAATTATTTGTATTTCAATTTCGCGGTGATTATAAATACTTGAGAAAAGTAGAGTCGTGTTAACTGATGCACAAATTTGCAGAAATTATGTTTTCACAAGGCTCATATTAAAAAAGCATAAATATTCTTCGTGCAGTTTTGTTAAGTCTCTAATAAAGTTTTATATTGTTCTATACAAATATTCTTAAAATAAAAAAAATGCATACTCAGAAATTAACTTGAAGAATAAACTTCCATAACTCATTATTTTTTATTATATTATATTATTGTATGTACATAAAAATTAATTATTAATCATTAGTGGAATTATTTAACCGATAAATAAATTTGTTATTTACGTTAACATCGTTTATTGTTCAACGTTTCCATTGTATTTCGTTGTTTAATAGTGCGAGATTAAATAATAATTAGATTAATTATTTACTAATAAATTGAATGTATATGAGTGAAGAAAAGAAAGTAATCTTACTATGGAAAACCTTGCAAAAATGGTGCTGCGTTGTAATAATACGACATGTAGAACGGTGGGATAGCGCTTAGAATAACCAAAAGTGCTAAAAAACTGTAACCGAATTTGCGGGGAATTTTCCAAATGACATAAATTATCAACGGTGCTACGACAGAGAACTGAAAATTGATCGTCAGGTACCAGCTTTGAAACATACACTGGGAACAAAATTTGTTGTTTTTATTTTTTTAGTTTTTCATAAGCGTTATATATTGTCTTTTATTATAATCATTTCAGTAACTTACGAATTCATCTGTCTTTACGTAATTATTAATATAAAGTAAATTAGACCACCAATTTTTTGTACAATTGTATCCAAACTCTCCAACCACATGTTTTTTCCACATTGGACCAACCCCGATGTGTGGAAGGATTAAAGCATTAAAAAATATAACTATTAAATATACAGGTGTGAATCTGAAAATATTATTTCTTATTATTTCTACTCCTGCGAATCTTCTTGACAAATAATTACCATTACAAATTTTTTTTTTTATATATAATTTTACCTTATGTATCTGATAATAATTTTTTTTATGTAATTCAATTTCTTTTTACGGTCCAGTTCCTCTAAAAGATTGTAGGCCATCAAAAGGCCACTGATTCCAAAAAAACCGTCTGTTACAATAGTACCTTCATGTAATGTTAGTGAAAGTGGTTTTGTAAACGACTGAAATAAAAGAAAATACTACTGTACATTCCGAAATAAAAATGAAAACTGGCCATGTCAAGTCCTTTACAAATCATAATAGAGAACTTTATTAGGTTTAAAGAAATTCTGTTATTGACAAATTTAAAAGTTTAAAAAGTTGGTTTACCCTTTCAAAATGTAGTCCATTTATTGTTGAATTAATGAAGTATTGTAGACTGTTATGCCCAAAAATAATGCCCATCATGAAAATAGTTCGAATTGTATGAATACTGTCTAAACCTCGATGGTTGTGAATAACGCTAAATATGTCGTTAAAGTTCCTTCGTGCAGAAAAGCAAAGTACGAATTCATTTTTTTTATCATTGCCTTTTAAATTGCCATTACCACATTTCAAATCGTAATACGTACTAATAATGACAATAAATACTAGTAAAAGTAGGAAGCAACTAAAACCAAAGTTCATAATTTCATTTAATTACATATATGATAATAAAATCGTATATTTTTTATGATTATATATCATATGCAAATAAATTACTTGCATGTTTCATTAAAATAAGTTTGCTTGCTATAAAACTGGTAGTGAGTAAATTATATTAGAGTTATTTTAACTTGTATATTTTATTTATCGTAAATAAAATTAATTAACTACCAAAACAAAATCCCATAAATTGAAATACTTGTCTCTTCCTGATTTGTATGACAATTATTGTCGTCTATGGAAAGTCGTATGTCTATATCAATCTCATTTCCAAATTTTGAAATTGGCTTTTCAAGTAATGTCTCGATTTCTTTTGCACTGCAACCTGCAGGAATACATAATGCCAGTTGAATCGCGTATCTTTTAATACGTCGGAAATCCCCTTTTTCCTAAATTTTACAGATAGTTTTAAGTTCTACCTTGTATCAATTTTAGACTTGAAAATTAAGTAAATTCACACGGTTACCTTAATCGCTTCCCAAACGGACTCGTTATAATCGAAGTCAATATCCAATTTTCCTGTGCTTTTCTTGGATTCATTTTTTTGCCTGTACACGACATCAACTAGACAATAACGCCCACGAATTTCTGACACTCCCTTTTCACCTGACACATTTACAGCTATTCTGTAACACTGATCAAAGCTGCCCAAATGCCTCGTGTGTCCATCAATAATGCCATAAACATTTTTCACCGACGAATCAAACACTAAATTAAAAAAAAAAAAATTTAATCAATTCCACTGACACCAATCAGCAGACTAAAATTTTCATTTCCCTAATAGAACAAGTGGTCGAGTCAATATTTCATCAGCCTTTTAGAAATCGCTAAAACGGCGAATAAACGTTTATTAGACGAACGTGTTCTCTTAGGGTTCTTATCGTGCAGAAATGCAGAAAAAAAAAAAAATCTTACTCTGAACTGCCCACAGTGTACCATTGCTAAGCGATCTGTAATATGAATCAAGTTGTTTTTTGCAAATTCCATCTGGCAATGATTTTGTATTTGTTGTTAATAACAATGGTAACGAAGGCATGCGAGTAAACCATAAAACTTGATAGTTTTTTGGCAAAAATGATGTTTCCTCGTGAACTGTCAGTGGAAGATTTTCGTCACTTTGAAACTCTTGGTAGTCGGCACATAAAATGCTGACCAAATTCGCCAATAAGTAGGCAACTGTAACAAATACCCTGGCACTTGTCTTCATTTTTATCACTAATCAGTCACTGGATATTTCACGATGCTAATTAATTATTAATTGTATTTACACGAACATTTGATTTAAAAATTCATTACATTGTGTTTGAGTTTATGACATAAATTAAGTTACAATTTAGAGATACTCCGATACTGTGGACGTAATGTAGACCATCGAGTGTTTCGTGATACAATAATTTTTCGTTCGTCAAAATATAAACACAGAAGTATCGCTGAGTCGTTATAAACTCAAAAAAGTCGTAGTTAAATTAGCACATTACATAATCAATGACTGTGTCAAAATTGTAAAAAATCTCCATACATGTTACTTTAATAAATAATTAATCATAAATTTTGCAGAGTAGTCGGGAAATGAATTTATGTAACAGTTATTAGCATATCAGAACATATTCTAACTCCAAATCAAAATTTTATATATAATTTGATTAGAAATAATTGATCCCCTTCGTTCATATCTTGTGTTATTTGTTGAACTATCATTTCTCGTTACCATTTCTTTTTTCCTTAGCGGATATAATAAAAATTCAATTATCTGTGTAAAATTTCAAACGAACTTCATATTGATTTGATTATTCTAATCATATTCTCAATTATCTATCATGACGTATTAAGATTAATCAGAAATGGTAAATATGTGACATTTGCGTAATTTCTGCATTATTTATTGTTATCAGATATTTATCACATCAAGATTTAGATGATTGACAATATTTAGGATCGTGTTATTTTGTTAATGGTGAAAGTGGTGCACAAATAATATATTTAAATTTGCATATTTATTAGAACTAAATACACAAGACAATAGTACACTATGAATTTGTACTATTTACAAGAATAAAGATATCGGAAAATCTATAATATATAAATGTATAGTAGCTTGAAGACTGAAGATAAAAAAGGAAATGAATTTTTTGCTGATTCTACATTCTAGTTGCTGTCTTTAAAATCTATAAATTCCATAAACGTGACCGCTCCTGGTTTTGCGTACTAACCAGCCTCTAAATTTTCTAGGTGCTTGTAATAGAGATTTCCTGTCTTGAGCAAGTTGTGATTGCAAGAACAAATGACTTCTCGGAATATCAGCTTCCTCGCTGAAAATCCTATCCCCATAAGGATGCTTGCAAATATTCATTCTGGATACTGACATATCGGATACCGAAAATGAATCATCCTGCGATACTGATGATGTATCATCCAAAACCCTAAAATTTAAAATTCAAGAATAACAACAATTACCTTTAAACAATTACAAAAAAAAAAAAAAAAAGAATTTAAAAAACTATATCAACATTAGAAAACAAAATTACAATTTAGATTTTTGAAATATCTGTTTTCTATAAATTATTATCTTTTTATTGCAAATTATAAAAATGTAATTTATGTAACAATTTATGAACTACATTTTTATACTTTATTACTTTATTATATCGTAAATGAAAATTTTTTGCATCCATTTTTTGTGTTGAAGTATTTTTTAATTATTATTAGAATTCTAACATGTTTCACTACAAAAAAACGTCTTTCGGTTCATTCTCTATTTTCCTCATTTATCATTCGACAATTTACGCAAAAATCAGATACAAAAAATTTCGCAATCACAATGTAAGAAAATGCAAATATTTCAGTGCAACTCTTCTGCATAGTTTAATTGCAGTTATATTTACTAAAACGTGAATAGAAACATTAATAAATGACAGTTTTCCTCAATTACAATTGGTCTTCTCTAATAAATGGTGGAAAGCGACTTTTTATTTCTCTGTCTTTTAAGCATCTGGCACGAACTATGAGTAAAACGACAAGACCGATGAATATTAAAAGGAAAATGACTAAATCACCAGGTAACTTGTAGTTCGAAGATTCATCATTGACAGTCGAAACAGGCATAAGACGTAAAATTAATAAATCCTTAAAGTGGAAATGATTATTTCGTATTATTCGTGGAATTACTTTCAATTAATGTTTTATTTCTTTAATCATAATCATAATTCAAGAGCATTAAAAAAATTTTATTATTTACTATAAATGAAAATAATCGCAGGATGAAGTTATCAATATGTTTTAATAGTACTCAATGTGAGGCTTTTAAACAACTTGATAAAATTTATATAAGATTAAAGTCAATATCACATTAACATTGAATTACGTACCTTTAAAAACATAAAGATCTGTTCTATGATAAATAGCAATAAAAAATATAAGTTGTTCAAATCATTCATTTCTCTCCATTGATAAAGACAATAAATTTAATTATATATTACATAGGAAATTTTTGGTTTGCTTCTGAGATGAACTGGAAATTTTACTGTTACCGAAATGAAATTGTGAAGTACTTGTAATTTAATGATTATTAAACTTAGGTTACTTATGTGCAAATGTAAGATTGTCATTTTTTTACAATGCATTACGTCAGTCAGATGTCAATATAAATTATTGTTTAAATTCAGTTCCAGTCATCAACTGATTTACAACAATTGCTAATATTTTGCAATGACGTCTTATTATAAAATGATAAAAAGTAGATGAAGCAGTAATACAAATTTTGATGCTTCGTCTTTTAAATCTATGGCTTCCTGGAAAAACCACGTAACTCTATTTTTAATGAAAATTGAATTTGTCATAAATTTACTAAAAAATTTACTAAATACTAAATTTACTAAATTTACTTTCTCAAAATAAACAGAAATGGAGTTAGCTGGTTTTTCCTGATAGCCACAGAAATATTCTTATACGTAAATTTGAAAAAAAGGATCATGTGATGATTCAATAATGATTCTAAAGAAAAAGTATTAACACTTGTTTAAGATCAGAAACGAAAGCAAATGCACAAACAAGGTAAATTATTAATAAACAACACTTCATAAAGTTAATCTATCGTTATTCCTTGCAAGTAGTGCACGAAGGAATATTTATCAGAAAGAGCTTCACAGAACTTTTATAACTTAAAAGATAAATCTTAAATCCCCTCATTTTATGGCTTAATGATAAATATCATTTTTTTTTTATTTCAGAATACAAAGCATCACGAATGATATCTAATCATGAAAATCAACTACACTTTAACTCTAATCTATTACTTTACTTTGTAGTTAGGTATGAAGTGTTGTGACGTTTAATTTGCAAATAGTAATTTGCTAATGAAATTTAAACGTGGGAAAGATTTACTCAACAAATATTTTATGTCCATTTCGTGTAAATTAAATCAGTATTCAATTTTCTTAAATTTTATAAGTGACGATGGTTGATAAACATGAAAATTTTAATTATAAAGTAAGATACTTATATTTAAATTAGAAACTGATTACTTAGATTTCCACTGACCGTAGATTTAATAATTTGAGACTGTTAATTTCTGCAAATTGCAATTTATGACGTTTTGCTGAAGTAAGATTAAATTATAATCTACGTACAGTGTTATATGTAATGTATTTTATGCACAGAGTGGCTATGAAAATCGATGTTATCTGGAAGATGAGGCACAAATTACGAAAAACAAAAAGAATAATAGTATTCAAAATGCCGGAAACGTTATTTTTCGTAACTCGGATGAAAAGAACGAAACATCTGTGTCTTTGAAGTCCTTGGAGGTATACCAGTCATTTATCCTGTTGCATTCATTAAATCCGGATGAATTACTTATTTTATTCACAATCCATTGTCATATAAATTCAAACATTCATATGCATTGCAAAATATGTATTTTTCACAACATGGTATTTTTGCCTTAGTTATTGTGAACTGACATCTAATTTAGACAACAAAAAAATTGTATGCCAATCCTATCTTCAATAATATTTCTTCCTATACAGGCTGAAAACAGAAAAAGTGAGGAATGGAGTGGTAAATATGAATTTCTAATGTCTTGTATAGCAACTTCGGTAGGTCTAGGAAACGTATGGAGATTTCCATTTACAGCTTACGAGAATGGCGGCGGAGCTTTTCTTATACCATACATTGTTGTTCTCTTTATTATTGGTAAGCCTTTCTATTATTTGGAATGTGCTTTGGGACAATTTACTAGTAGATCATGTGCAACTTCTTTCAATATGGCACCAGCAATGAAAGGTAATTGAAAAGTTAAATAATGATTTTGGTCCTATTTAAAATAAGAGAAAAAAATTGACCATTTAAAAATTTATTTAAAACTATAACATTTCGTTATTTTATTTTTAGGAATAGGATATGGTCATGCTATTGCTGGATTTTCTGTATTAACTTATTATGTTGCTCTGATGGCTTTAACAATTTTTTATTTTCTGTCAAGTTTCCAGTCGACTCTTCCTTGGTCTTTGTGTCCTGATGACGCTGACAATAATTGTTTTGATAAAAGGTCTAATAATATTACTTTAAATAACGATTCAGTGACTGCTGCTGAATATTATTTCAGGTTCGTTCAGTAAAATATCATTTCCCAATTTTCCTTATATATTCTACTGATTCATAATTCATTCAATCTTCCGGAAACAAAGTATTTGAAAAATTCCCTTTTTCATGACACTTTTTTTTTTTTTTTAAATAACAATACTCATATCTTCGCGGAAAAAGAATTAATTTATCTTTTATATTATATTCAGAAACACTAATGATTCTAATTCAGATGAAAAGTTTATTATAATGCGCATAAATTAAAGTAAAATTGTTTATAAAATCTTTTCTTATTGAAATCTAGGAAAAATGTCTTGAACGAAGTGGATTCAATTCAAGAAGGAATAGGATTACCATCGATATACCTATTAGGATGTTTGCTGTTCAGCTGGATAGTATTGTATGGAATCGTATCGCAAGGCGTCAAAAGTTCTGGCAAAGCGGCCTACTTCTTAGCCATAATACCTTACATTGTATTGCTGACTCTTCTGATTAAAGCCGCGACACTGGAAGGCTCGATGGCCGGAATTCATTTCTTTATAACACCTAAATGGGATTCGATATTAAAGCCTCAAGTTTGGTATGCTGCAATTACACAATGTTTCTTTTCTCTGTCAGTTTGCGTGGGTCCAATACTCACGTATGCTTCGCATAATAATTTTAGACATCAAATTAACAGGTGAGAATCACTTTCTAATGATCTTGTTGATCACAAAGTTGTCCTTATAAAAAAATTCCATATTTGATGACCATCCCGCTATTACAATAGAATATAACAATTTTTACAGTATTATTTCTCTCAGTGTACGGCATAAATTACAATAGATTATTTCCAATAAAAGTAAAACAAACTGATAACAAAAAAAAAAAAAAAAAAAATCACGTTACATTCTTACCTGAATAGCATTACCGTTCATCTATCGGAATAAAAAAAGAAAGTAATTAAAATCGTTCCAGAGACGTCCTTATCGCGACGAGCCTTGACACGGTGACGAGCCTGATGGCTGGATGCACGATTTTCGGTATCTTGGGAAATCTGGCTCACGAAATGAACGTCGAGAATATATCCGATGTAATTAAAGACAGCGCAGGTCTAGCCTTCATTTCCTATCCGGATGCTCTGTCCAGATTTGTCGGTGTTCCCCAACTTTTTTCAGCCCTTTTCTTTTTCATGATGTTTATCCTCGGCGCCGGAAGCGCCATGGCACTCTTTAGCGGAGTCAATGACGTGATAAAGGACAACTTTCCAGCTCTATCGCCATGGAAACGCATCCTTGGAATTTGCGTCGTCGGTTACTGCATTGGAATTTTGTATATCACGCAGGTGATTGTTATAAGTAAATGTCATGAATATTGAAAGCGAATGAAAGGGTTGAGATATATGAATAAAAGTAAAATTATTTGCTTGTATGATTACATAGGGAGGTCAATGGCTCATAACTTTGGTGGATTATTACTGTGGTACTTTTATAGCAATTATTATAGGTGTCTTTGAGTTAATAACAATCTTTTGGATTTATGGACTTAATCGTTTCCTCAACGACATCGAATTCATGCTTGGCATTCGACCTGGTTTTTACTGGAGAATTTGCTGGCTTATTATAACGCCAGTTTCGATGATTGTTATTCTGGCGTATACCATCGTATCATATGTACCACCTACGTATCAAAGAAAAGCATTTCCAACTTATGCACATGGTTGGTATTTTTCTAATTCTTTAGACTAAAATTTTTTTCTTTTTAGTCTCTCACTATAAATTGAAAAGATATTAAAAAAGACAATTTCGTGTTTCGATTTCGAAACACGATTTAGAAACTAACAATTACATTGTATTTAATCATTGTTAATTAAATATTTTCAGTCATTGGATGGACATTGTTGTCACTCGGTATCTTACAAATTTTATTCTGGGTTATATATACGATGATGACAAATAAGCAAGACACCTTTACAGAAGTAAGAAATTCCTCTGACATTAAATATTGCGCAACCTGGGC